>CM014271.1:80998560-81013322 GCA_004135705.1 Alloteropsis semialata | reverse complement strand
AGAGATGGTTCACGACTAAAGTACGATTAATATTCGACTAAAACATGTTCAATCTGGGCGGGAGATAATTCCCGGAAGAACTAGCTTTTATCGACTATCACTCCGTGTTAAGGCGATAACGCATCAATATGGTCGACGTGACCATCTTGAAATCCAAAAATAGCACGAGCAATACGCATTCTTGTACTCCAAGACACCCTATTAGCTACTTTGACCCACAACGTTCAAAAGTCCAATTCCAGCATCGTCTGCATAATTAAATATCCTATATCACTCGTGCTAAGGACCAAAGAACACGATAACACGAAGCAACCTGCCTAGACGATATTTCAAATCTCAACGGAAAGGGACAAGACAAATAAACAAGACTAACTGAAGAGTATACCCTCTGATATTCTACCAAACAATATTGCATTAATATAGGGATAGTCATGCATTAGGTCAGTCACTTCTGACTTTACCTGGTAAATTTCCGTATCATTTCTCTATGCAGAAAAGACGATACTTCATGCTGTCATGGCCAGTTGCCACACATTATTATCCGAGGAAATTCTTATCGTGTGCTCCCCCTCTCACTTCTTCAGCAATCACAGCATACATCGTCATGTCGGCTGGTGGCCTCCCAACAAGAGGCAGCGCGCCGCCGCCGGCCGGATCGCTGCCTCGCACACTGTACATCTCGTTAGCCGCGCTCCTCTTTGGCGTCTCCTTCGCCGCCGTCCTGGTCGTCACGGCGTTCGTGTTATGCTGCCGCTGGAGGAGGGACCGCAGCAGTGGCTCCGAGTCTGAGCACACGCTCCCGAGCGATCGATGCGGCGGCGACCCGTTCCCTGTCGAGGCGTCCCTGCCGGCCTTTGCCTACGCTCCCGAGCATGGCGAGCACGGCGGCGGAGGCAGCGGCGCGCGAGAGTGCGCGGTGTGTCTCGGCGCGGTGAAGGGAGGGGAGATGGTGCGGCAGCTGCCGGCGTGCATGCACCTGTTCCACGTCGTGTGCATCGACGGCTGGCTGGCGGTGCGCCGGACTTGCCCGCTGTGCCGGTCGCAGCTTGATTCGTGCACGGTGGGGGTGGATCCACCGGCCCCGGTGCTGGACGATCAACGTGCACCTGACCTGGCGCCTGTTTAGCGTTGACAATTTCGTATTGTACTATGTTGTCTGGTATTGTACTTTGTAAGGGTGTAGTCAAGTAGTCCCTAATTATTTGCAACTGTCAAAGATATGTTCACAGATTTTTTTACCTCCTTTGTATATATTTTTTTCAGAGAGAGGCTACACACACAAATTTGATGTCTTCACCTTCTTGTAATCTCGATGTACTTTGATTTTACCTTTCAGTCAATTTGTTAAAAGTACCACGTGCAGATTAGAAAAAAATATGTTGTTAATCTTCCAATCAATTTGTTAAAAGTTGCATGTGCAGATTAGAAAAAAAAAGAGGACTAACTAGACTGGGTACTTCCAAGAAAGGGAAGGTTCCCACCTCACGGTCCAATTCCGCTCCACACTCCGGACACCAATCTCGATTTTTTTATATTTTCATATTTTTTATTTTACAATTTTTCAAAAATAAATATCTGATCTAAAAATTTGCAGATCTATACTCATCCCGCCGTTTGAAATGGCTACAGCCGAATGAATCGGCGGTTTTTAACCTTACTGCCAATTGAACCGACGGAATTTTACTTATCTAAACATCATATTTTCAAAAAGTCATAACTAATATATATAAACTCAGAAGGACATGAACTTTATATGAAAATTGTAGTCCTCGATGAGATCTTCAACTTTGTTGTTCAAACTATTTTCATTCGGAGCCATCCGGATGCTTAAATAATCGACAGAAATTTCAGATCTAAAATTTAATTTTTGCTTTGAACATTGAACAATACACATTCAAAAAATCATAACTAATTTATATGAACACAGATGGAGATAAACTTTATACGAAAATTGTATGACTCGAGGTGATCTACAACTTTGTAGTATAAACCTTTTTTATTAATTCTCAAATAATCGACACAAGCTTCAGATCTGAAATTAAATTTTAGGTCTGAAGTTTTTGTCGATTATTTTAGCATCAAGATGGCTCCGAATAAAAATTGTTTGAACTACGAAGTTGTAGATCTTGTCAAGAACTATAATTTTCATATAAAGTTCGTCTCTATCCGAGTTTATATAAATTAGTTAGAATTTTTTAAAATTCACTATCTAGATAAAAGAAATTCCGTTGGTTCAATTGGCGGTAAGGTTGCTACAGTGCAAAAACCGCCGATTCATTGGGCTGTAGCCATTTCAAACAGAGGAATGAGTATAGATCTGCGAATTTTTAGATTGGATATATATTTTTAAAAAATTGTAAAATAAAAAATTTAAAAAAATAAAAGATTCACCAATCTCCCTTGTTGTGCCACTGAAGTACCCGGCCCTGATTTTTCTTTGGCGAGTTGGTGTATCAGGCAGCGGGCCGCACACCCGGCCCTGCGCCAACCCACGAGGTGACTTCGACGCTGCAGGGCCCAACCCTACTGCAGAGGCATCCTGGAGCCACTACCGGAAACTATTTTACTGTATGTCCGGTTGTTTGTGGTGTATTTTCTATCAGGCACATGGTAAAGAGCATCTTTGCCGCGTGTTTTTCTTTGGCACACGGCAAAGCCATACTTTGTCGTGCGTTTTTTCTGGCACACGGTAAAGCCATACTTTGCCGTGTGTTTTTTTGGCATATAGCAAAGCCATACTTTGCCGTGTGCATTTCTTTGACACACGGTAAAGTCATGGCTTTGCCATGTGTTTTATTTTTTGGCACAGGGTAAAGTCATAGTTTACCGTATGTTTTTGTGGCACACGGCAAAGCCATAATTTAAACCATATTTTTAAGTAGTAAATCAATTCAAATTAAAAAGTTTTAAACTATAAAGTTGTATAACTTCTCAAGATGTACAACTTTTAGTTTGGTCATTTCTTCATTCGAGAAAATGATCGTAACATTGTTGACAAAATCTATATCTCTTATATAGTTTCCTAAAACTAGAAGAGAGATATATAAGATTTATGAACAATGTTACTACCACTATGTCGGATGTATAAATGACATACATAAAAGTTGTAGATCTTCAGAAGTTATACAACTTTATAGTTGAACTCTTTTTAATTTGAATTAATTTTGCCAACAAAAAGTATGTTTGTAGTTCTCAAATTTAAAATTTGAGTTTTTCAAAAGACCTCAGATGGAGAAACAGCCAAAATGAGTATTGTAGATCACAATAAGTTATGAAACTTTATAGTTGACAATTTTTTTATTTGAAATCATCTTGTCAACGAAAACTAAGTTTGAATTTTCTCAAATTTGAAATTTAAATTTTCTAAATGACCTCAGATGGAGAAACTACCATAATAAAAATTGTAGATTTTAAAAAGTTATAAAACTTTGTAGTTGAAACTTTTAATTTGAATTTATTTAGGGTCTCAAACAAGCAATTTACACTCGGTTCAGTATAATATGGGAGGAATCGAAATAGAATCTAGACACATGTGAGAGTATGGTGCAGTGATAGAGGAGATTACGCGCGAGAGAGAGGTCGCAGGTTTGAATCCCACCGGACACATAGCACGCGAATTTTCCGCGAAAAATGACGCAACTTACCGTGTGCCTTTCCACATTGGAATAAATTTTTCTTCTCACTCTTTTACATAAACTAGCTACGTAGCTAAGGTTGTTAGAGGTGCCATGGCCCATGCTTGGAGTACTATATTTTCTACTAGTACTCCAAGCATGTCGGCACGATGACCATTTGGCCAGGTCCAAGCATGGGCCATGGCATGGTAGGCCGCCGTTGTGCCTTTGCCAGCCTAGGAAGGGCTCTTATTACACATGATTGTCTTTTTCGGGTGCTCGTCTGCTTATGAATATAGTCACTATCGCACCAAGAGCCAACGTGGCTTTGTGAATAACTTATCATATGTTCTAAAAGAAAACTAGAGGATCGATGTGCACAATGCTACTAGTCTTTTNGCCCTCCCCGCTCGTGAGGAAGCGGCGGCGGCCCGCGCCCTCCCCCGCTCGGAAGCCGGCCGGCGGCGGCGGCCCACGCGCTCGTGAGGAGAGAGAGGAGAGAGAGAACGCAGGGAGAGAGAGAGAGGAGAATAAGAGATAAGGTTGGCGGGGGATGGATTAAAAAAGGCGCGGTGCTCGTCTTCGGTACCGGCGGCTAACAGCACCCGGTACCAAAGGGTGGCCTTCGGTACCGGGTGGTGTTACGACCCGGTACCAAAGGGTAACACCACCCGGTACCGAAGGCCACCCTTTGGTACCGGGTGGTGTCTACCGAAGAATTTTCGGGGGTCAAAAATTTAGACCCGGTACCAATGTAACATTGGTACCGGGTCTTTAGTAACCGGTATCTATGAAGGTGGATCGATGGATGGTTCTCTGGTAGTGAAGTCTAATTAATCCATCATTAGTAAATAGTTACTGTAGCATCACTTTGTCAAATCATGAACTAATTAGACTTAATAGATTTGTCTCACGAATTAGCCTCCATCTATGCAATTAGTTTTATAATTAGTCTACGTTTAATACTCCTATTAGAATCAAACATCCGATGCGACAAGTCCCTAGCATCCAAACTGGGCCTATTCGATGAATGTTTATTAGGCCTATCTCAGTTCACAGTTTGTTACAAACTAGGTGATTGTGCCAGTTGACAAACTCTTTTTACATATGAGGAAACTCTCATTTCTCTTTTTTTTTAAACCTGTACAGATACGGAACATTTGTCCTCCTTAGAGCGTGTTTAGTTCACCATATTTTACATAAAGTTTATGCATTGAGAACCGTATCAGTTCATTTCTTCTCTCTATGCATGTGACCCAATACATAAACTTTATGCATAAAGTGGGCATCTAAATACCCGCTCAGTAAACTCCCATGTCTCGCTTCAAGCCATGCCCTGCCACCAGCACCAAGGAACTGAGCCGGGGCCCGCCTGACCCGGCCGTACGTTGTACTATTTGATGCTTGCTGCTGAACGCAGGTCACCAATGATGTAATAATGCATATATGCCGCGCTGACTTTTCCAAGCCTCTCGCCAAGACGTCGAGACTTTTTCCAAGCTAGCTGGGCGTGGAGACTTTTCCAAGCTACTGTAGCTACCTCTCTCCAGGACTATTTTTAGAGACTATTCCAAGATACCAAGCCCTGGTGGCTTCTTGGGGTTGGGGGATCGGACAAGCGAGCACGTCCACTTCGAGGACGGGTGGACAGGGCGCTCACCACGCAAACGCTGATGGATGCCGTGCGTGACAGCGGCTGCAGCTAGACCCAGGGACCACATCATCACCACCAGACGACGATCCATCCATTCCAGGGCTCGTCTTCGATCTACCCTGCACGACCTCTCCCTGCACCCAATATTTGCTACACGCGACGAGGCACGCACGACGCCGGCAAACCTAGCCTAGCTCTACAGCGCAACTTGGCATAATCATAGTCATGTGCCACTTGGCATCTAGCGTTAACCCTTTGAGACTATGGCACGGTTACCTAGTTTCCAGTCTAGGTAACTGTTGTATAATGAAACTATGCACTGAGACTGATCTTAGGCCATTCTCAATGGAGTTTCATGCATGAGCAATAAATTCAATGCAACATCACTATTTTTGATGACTTGGCAAGAAGAGGGAAGGTGGGAGTTTCATGGGATAAGAGAGTAGTTTCATCTCATGACAATATGACACCCATCTAGCACAATTACCTAGTTTCTAGCCTAAGCTGTGTAATGAAACCATGCACTGAAACCGGCCTTAGAGGAGACAAGCAACTGAGAATTGCGAGTGTTTGGAGTCCATATGAGTGCTGGGGCCACTAAGTTTCCCACGCAGTACAAAGTTGAGAAAACACAGGTCGTGCGCGCAGTACGCCGCCCAGTACCTGATGTTCATCTCCGGTTATAGTCGCTGAAGTGTCACCAATTATCGGCATGATGAACCGGCCACTGGAGGTTGGAGCAATGAGCAACCTAGTGTCCCATTGCCAGTGAGAATCTTGGCCAAGAACCGGCCAGTAGAGAAAAAGCAGCTCGACAGCAATGCAGATTTGCACTGCAGCGTCCACTTGCCCAAAACTTCATGGATCGATTATTACACTTTTTAATTTTTGTTGTTGTGCAGTGCAGCCGAGAGGGCCCTGCTTGCATCGCTTCCTTCCGTACGTGAGGTTGTCGTTTTGCTTTTGCATATGCAAGTATGAATCAATTTTACCTGGGAAAATTGCAAAACCGCCTGCAACTCAAGAGGGTTTTGCAAATACCCACGTACTCTCTTCGTCCCAACAAAAATATAATTCTAGCACAGTATTATGTTTTAGTGTGTTACGTTTGACCAATTATATATAAAAAATATCAATATTTATGATATCGAATAAATATCATTAGTTAATTACAAAATGTATTTTCATAATAAATGATTGTGCCAAACTTGTTCGAGTAGGAGAATTACGTAGCTAGGGCAACTATCGCACGTACAAAACCAAGCATTATTTGTTTTGCTCCTCCTAGTTAATTCGAAATATTCATCAAAGACAAAGGGCCATATATAGATCTTTGCCTTGTCGCCGAAAGGTGGTTGTCGCGACTCGCGATTGCGCCCTGGCAGAGTCCAATGTGCGAATTTATTGTCTGCTGCCTGCCACAACGGGAAACGCCCTCTTTGGGCCTTTTACACACGGCAAAGGCTTTGCCGTGTGCCGCCCACGGCAAAGGGCACACGGCAAAGCTAGGCCGGCAAAGGGGCCTTTGCCGTGGGCCTTCCTTCGGGCACACGGCAAAGGTTTGCCGTGTGTCACATGTGGCCCACGGCAAACAATTTTGAACGTGACGGACCAAAGACGGCGTGAGGGCCCTTTGCCGTGTGCCTGACGGCGTGGCACACGGCAAAGAGTGCGTCTTTGCCGTGTGCCGCGGCCATTGCACACGGCAAACTTTGCCCCTTTGTCGTGTGCAATGGCCGTGGCACACGGCAAAGCTCCACTCTTTGCCGTGTGCCACAGCCATTGCACACGGCAAAGGGGCCTTCCCCCCCATTTTTTTTCCATTTTTTTGGTAAATGAGACCCCAAACACAAATCACAGGCATATATATTTCACAATAAGCATCACAGGCAGTTTATAATTCACAATAACCATCACAGGCAGTTTATATAGTCAAATAATCCACATATGCAAATAAACTCAAGTATCGTTCATCCACAACCACTAGTAGTCCATACAAGTCCATACAAATCCATAGAAGTCCATACAAGTCCATACAAGCCGATAAAAGGTCCATACAAATCCATATAGGTCGATACAAGGGCATAAGTCCAAAGAACTCACAGAGACGGCGGTGGGCGCGGCGGCGGCGGCCAGGTGGGCGAGCCGTGAGGGTGCTGCGGGTAGGGCGAGCTCTGAGGGGGCTGCGGCCACTGCTGGTACGACGTGGTGGGAGGCAGCTGCGGCAAGGGCCCGTACCGTATCCACTGAGGCGGCTGAGGCGGCGACATGTTTGGTGCGATGGGCCCATCATTCGACGCCGCCGACTGATTCTGCATAAAAGATAAAGCATTCGAACAAAAAGCATTCTAAGTTTGTTTCTAGGTCATTCTAAGTCATCTAACTTGTTTCTAAGTCATTCTAAGTCACTAAGCTTCTTTCTAAGTCATTCTAAGTTCTAAGTCATTATGAGGAAATAAAACTTCAAAAGTTGACAAGTGACTCACAGGAGTAACATCCGCAGGAGGTGGTGGAGCGAATAGCGTTGATGGCGGCGCTTGACCTAACGACGTCCCAATACTCTGCAAGTACTGAGCCATTTGATCCAGCCTCATCCGGTCGGCCTCATGCTGCTGCAGAAAGTCTGCCTTCAACTTCTCCTCCCGTGCTCTCAGCTCTTGGTCCATCCGGGCCTGCCACCTCCGCTCCATCTCCTCCTCCCGTGCTTTCATCTCTTGCTCCATTCGGGCCTGCAATATTTCATGCCAATGTTACAATACAAAACATATTTAAGCGAATCAATTAACAACAGTTAGAACAGAAATTACCTGGAGTGCGTCCATCTGGGCCTGTGCAGCGGTAGGCCGTGGGCGTATGGGCGGGGCTGAGCTCGTGCTCCTGGCTTTAATCTGAGAGAGAGTGGGAGTACTGGCCGTGTCGAGTGTACTGTCGGCCATCCAGTACCGGCCATGCTTCTTGCCTCCTCCCACCCTCATGATCACTTCTCCATCAAGCTCAGCGGTGGTCGGATCAAAATCCGGCTCATGGACCTCCTTGCCATCGATGAGTACTCACTGATGCGGCTGTGGACGGTTGGATTGCTGTACGCCTCAGGCGGGTCCTGCGGGTTGAAGGTGACGTCGAACTTCGCCTTACCCTTGTGGGACAAAGCATATGCCATGAGCGGGGTGCAAGGCTGGCCACTATGTGCTTGCGACTGCAAAAAAGACAGCAAGATGGTTACAAATTAATCAGAATTGACCATTAGAATAAAGAAATGAATTCACGTACCCATCTAGCCGCGTACTCCTCGGTGTTAAGGTTGCCTTGATGGTGTGGTGCACCTGGCATCATCAAACGCCGCTCCCGGGCAGCGTTGTGGATCTCCTCCCATTCCTCCGCGAGCCACTTGTCCACGATCATTTCCCAGCACTGAATGTGCTGGGCGCACCACCAAGGAACCGCCTGCACATCATCAAATACATGACATATAAAACTGAGCGTACTTAATCCTTAGTCATCAATCAGTAGGACATCATCAAGTATATGAGATACTTACCATCATGAATTGTTCCTTAGTCAACCGCATGTTTCTGGCTTCTTCTTTGCTAACTTTCAAATTCTCGTATGTCCCATAGTAATACACGATGGCCTGGACGCGAGACTCGTAGTGCATATCGGTGACCAGTTTGTAACAGGCTTTGTGAGCCACCGCATTTGCCCTCTGCAAAGAGCCCTCCTCGCACCTGAAGAAATCCTGCACATAGATACGATGTCATTATTTCAAGAATGTCAAATGAATGCGATGTATTGAGCAATGTAGTGCGAGGAAGACTTACCCACAGCTCGCCCACCACGCGCCCCGCCTTGGTGTTGAAAAACCTGCCTTCCCGGTCTGGTTGATCAAAGACGGCGATGTAGTGGTCCCACGTATACGCCGGCTCAACTCTGCCGGCGTGCTGCACCAAGCCAGGGAAGTGTAACCTGCACAAAAGCCCTAGGATGCCATTGGGCAGGCGACTGTGAGCACCTGGAGCGATCACCCTCCAGTACCTGCATAAGTGATGAAGATAAATTAAACATATCAAAGAAAAAAGTAGTGAAAACATGTAAATTTACTTGTCTTTTCCCACAGGGTCGAATAATCGGCCGACTCTCTAAAGGTATCGGCCGCTCCGGAAGCTTCGAGGGGCCTCGTAGGTAGACACGCGCTCCTCCGCCTGCCGCCTCCTCCTCACCCTCCTCGCCCCCTCCTCACCCTCCTCCTCACCCTCCCCCTCCCCCTGCTCCTCCTCCCCCCCTGCCCCTCCTCCCCCACCCGGCTCCTCCTCCCCCCTGCTCCTCCTCCTCCACCCTGCTCCTCCTCCTCCTCCTCAGAGCCGTGTACAGAAGGAACCTCCTCCTCCTCAGACGACTCCGAAACTGGTGCCATTAGCGAGGGCCTCGCCTTCCTCCCCCTCCTCCCCTGTGTCGTGCCGGAGTCCTCAGATGGAGGCGCCGAGGAACTCGCTCCACCCCTGCCTCTCCCTCGACCCTTGGGTCTCCCTCGACTCTGGCCTCTCCCTCGAGCCGTCCTGGAGTCCTCAGCGTCACCTCCAGCCGTCCCGGAGTCCTCAACTCTGCCGGTAACTCTCTTATAAAGCGAGTTAACCGACCTCAACGGGTTGCGCCCCACCATCTTTATTCAATCACCTGCATTTGAAAAGAGTAAGCCAATTAGTACATCAATTAGAAATGTACAATTTGTAAATAAATTAGTGCTACTAGTAAATTTAACATGGAATTACTTACATGTGTTAAAAATAATCATCATGATCGAGATTAGCTACACCATAATCCTCATCATCACTATCACGCATTTCGATATAATCGGCGTTGTGTTCCAAAGGAGGAACATTATCATCATCGCTGTCATTACCTAAACGTAATCGCTCAAGTAATTCTAAGTCCATTGCATTCTGAACCTCATCTCCGGCATCCTCGTCAACAAGCCTTTCATTGTCTACTTCCATTCCGATGGCTTCGGTTAAGTTTATCTCAAATCTCCCTTCTAGCCCATCTTCTTGGAAGAACTCTCCGTCATATGTGTTTGGGTCTATGTTGTAATCTTCATTGTTTGGGACAGGTAGTTTACCGTGTGGCGATACCTTGTACACAACATCCCAACCCTTAAGATGCTCTTTGGTTTGGCACGGGTACGAGAGATAATAAACTTGGGTGGCCTGTTGAGCCACAATATAGACATCGTCGCCTGGGTACACGGACGACTGTTGAATTTCGACTAGCCCAAGATTTGGAGTTCGTCTCACTACTTGAGGATCAAACCAATGGCATTTGAATATGACAGGTTTGAGAGGTTTGGAACCATAGTATTCGAGTTCGTATATTTCTTCAATTCTTCCATAGTATTCGACCCCATCGTCTCCTGGCGTGAACACTCCAGTATTTGTGGTTCTTCGATTGGGCCGACTCTGATCGTGTCTTGTTGTGTGAAAGCGATATCCATTCACGTCATAAGCGCCAAATGATCTGATCCTAAAGGCACAGCCATCGGCAACTTGTCTCAACTCGGGACTCATTGACGCATCAGTTTGGCCCTAGAAGTTCAATCAGGATAATTCGTTATATGAAGTACGAGCTAAATTGTAATTTCATACTAAGTAGACGCTAAATAGGACATTACCTTCTGTTTGAACCAAGAAATGAAATCGGGCATCCCATTTCCCGCACCATGTTTAAGAAGGTTGTCATATTCCTGCAGGGTAGGTGGTCTTGATGGACGCCAGTATTGCAAATGAAATTCCCTATACAAACGCAAAGGAGGGTTGGATGCAGAAGAGTGAATATTCGAGAACAAGTTCGTTGAGAACTTACTGTATGTACGGCTCCACTTCGTCAAGGTTTTTCAAGACATATAGCATGATATTGCGCCACTCTTCAATATTCAAGGTCTTGGTGGTCGCATCACTTGCCTTTCCGAGTTGCCCCCGAAAAATACTGAGGTTCGATTCTTCTTCGCCGGCATTGTAACGAGAGGGTGGATTATGCACGCTAGGAAGGTTGTCAGAATAATATTTTGTTGTGAAGTTTGACACCTCCTCCAGAATGTATGCCTCGGCAATGGAAGTTTCAATTTTGCTTTTATTTTTACATTTAGTTCGAAGAACTTTTTGACATCTCTCAATAGAATAGCACCAACGGTTCTGCACAGGACCCCCCATTCGTGCCTCATACGGGAGGTGCAAAATCATATGCTCCATCGGATTGAAGAAACCAGGTGGAAAGATCTTCTCCAACTTACAGAGCAACACAAAACCAGGTGGAAAGATCTTCTCCAACTTACAGAGCAACACAGGAGCCATTTTTTCCATGTCTGCAATCACGGACCGAGATACCTCCTTAGCACAAAGCTGGCGGAAGAAATTGCTCAACTCTGCCAGCACTAGCCAGATATGCTCAGGGACATAGCCTCGAACCATCACCGGAAGAAGGCGCTCAAGCCATATGTGGTAGTCATGACTCTTGAGCCCGTTGATTCGCAGAGTAGATAAGTTCACTCCCCTCCTCAGATTCGCTGCATACCCATCAGGAAACTTTAGCGTTTGGAACCATGCTAGTACTTCCCTCCTTTGGTCCTTCGTCAGGACGTAATCGGCCTTAGGCTTTTTCCATTGCTTGCCGCCGCCTTTAGGAGGCGGTATGTCCATTTTTGGTCTATTGCATAACCTCGTTTGATCAACTCTAGCCTTCACATTGTCCTTTGTCTTATCGGCAATGTCCATGATTGTACCCCAAAGTGCCTCGCCCAGATTCTTCTCACTGTGCATGACATCAATGTTATGTGGAAGAAGAATATCATCCATATAGGGGAGCCTCCACAAGCCACACTTCTGAGTCCACGCATGTTCCACACCATACCCTACAAAACCTCCATCTTTTACATTGACCGCGAGAGCATCTAACTGAGCACGAACCTCGGCACCTGTCATCATATGTGGTGCAGGATCGTTAACTACGACACCTTTCGTAAAGTTTCTTATGTCTTGTCTGAATGGATGTTCAAGAGGGAGGAATTGTCGATGTTTGTCGAACGAAGAATATTTGCCACCTTCCTTCAACCAAATGAACATCACAGCTGTCTTGCATACTGGGCATGGGAACTTCCCGTGAACACACCAGCCGCAGAATAACCCATACGCCGGCATGTCATGCAGTGAGTATGCGTACCAAACATGCATTTTGAAGTTTGTCTTCGTAGCTCGGTCGTATGTCAATACCCCTTCGTCCCAAGCACTGACCAAATCATCTATCAGAGGCTCCATGTACACACTCATATTATGCCCCGGATATCCAGGAATTATCAACGACAGGAATATGTTCTGTCGTTGAAAGAGGACGCCGGGCGGGAGATTGAGGGGGATAACGAACATGGGCCAACAAGTGTATGGGGCAGCCATCATCCCATAAGGATTGAACCATCTGTTGCCAGCGCAACACGTACATTACGAGCCTCGAGAGCTTTATCATGATGAATCGAATCGAAGTGCGTCCATGACTCACCATCGGATGGATGTACCAGCTTGTCGGGATTGTATCGACGTCCATTCTTGTGCCATGTCATCTGTTTCGCGGATTCCTCGGTCATGTAAAGCCGTTGGATCCTCGGTATGAAGGGCAGGTACCGTAAGATTTTCACGGGGACTGTGCTCTGCATCTTATGACCATCACCTGAGTCTACTTCCACGAACCTAGAGGATTTACACTTTGGACAATACTTTGCTTCTGCATGTTCTTTTCTAAACAAGATGCATCCCTTCGGGCAAGAATGAATCTGCTCATATGGCATCTTAAGTGCACGAAGGAGATTCTGTGCCTCATACATACTCTTTGGCAGAATGTGACCACCCGGAAGCAGGCTGCCAAAAACAGTCACCATAACATCGAAGGCGTCTCGACCCAGGTTAAACTGAGACTTTACGGCCATTAGGCGTGCAATAGCATCCAGCTGAGAAACAGTGGTATGCTCGTGAAGGGGTTGTTGTGCCGCAGCCAACATGTCATAATACGCCTTTGCGGTTGCCTCTGGCTCCTCTTCCCTGCGTTCTTCATCGATCTGTGCTTCATGATAGTCATCTAACATGTCTGCTACCCCGGCGTCAGCATCGTGCTCCTCGATGCGTTGTCTCACGACCTCGTCTCTCACGCGATTGGCTCGCACATGATAGGTCCACCTGGTATGGTCCCTCGTAAATCCATACTTGCAAAGATGCTGGGTCATGACCTGCTTTGTTTGTCGACGCGTGTTTCCACATTTGCTGCAGGGACACCAAGTGGTAGACGCTCCTCTAACATTTGCAAATGCTTGATCCAAGAAAGACTCGGTCTTCTGGATCCAATCCATGCTCAAGTCACCCCCACGTGACCAGCCCGTGTACATCCACTCACGGTCATCCATCCTTTAGCATATCAACGAGTAATATATAAATCAATTGCATCTACACGATGACTATAATGTCTAGTAGGTGAAGATAGGTCCTAATCCCACCCGAGGATGCGTAGCTGGGGTTAGTTTCCATGCGGCACTCCGATTCGACAGAATTTCGGCAGCATCTCCCCGCTGTTCTCCAAATACACGTCCCGACAGGGAGATTGTGTATCCGGAGAACAACGGGGAGATGCTGCCGGAATTCTGTCGAATCGGAGTGCCGCATGGAAACTAACCTCAGCTACGCATACTCGGGCTGTCCAAAAAACGTGGACAATTCGAAACAGATATGGTCATAGATATGCAAAGATCTGCATATTTCCAACCGTATCTCTTTCGAACGGGAGACGCCTAGGTTACGTAAACCACTAACATGCATGATAAGGAAAGAAGGATCTTTTATGTCTCACCTTGCTGTCCTGCAAAGTGACGAGTCGAGCACGACTGCGAGGCGGGGACGGGCGGCTAGGCGAGGGCGGGCGGCGAAACGGGGCCGACGAGTCCTCCGGGGCAACGACCTCGACGGAGGGGAGCCTCTCCTGCAAAAAGAAAAAAAGAAAAAAGTGTCAATAATTGAAAATTTCGGCAGCACCTCCCCTGCACTCGGAGGTTTCCAAAACCTGCAATAAGACAATGGCGCGATGGCCGACATCCACATAGAGAACGGCACGATGGCCGACAACCACAACCACATACATAAAGAATTATTCTAAGTCATTAGCTATCAAATTATCCAAGAAATATTCTAAGAAAACAATCTATGTACACTATATACAAAATTACCTAGCACTTCTAACTAAGAAATATTCTAACTAAACTATATAGGAAAACCTAAGAAACTAAACTAAGAAAGAAACTAAACTAAGAAACTACAAACTAACCTAAGAAACTAAACTAAGAAACTACAAACTAAGAAAATCTAACTAAAAAGCTATCAAATCTAACTAACCAATATTCTAACTAACTTACCGATGCAGTGGGCCGCCGGGCGCCGGGGGGCCGGGCGCGCAGGCCAGGTGCGCGGGCGCGG
>CM014271.1:80948660-80997680 GCA_004135705.1 Alloteropsis semialata | reverse complement strand
CAAAATTTGAATAATTACTTTGCCGAGTGCCAACAAAAGACACACGGCAAAGATACAATACACACGGCAGAATTCCAATTTTGCCGTGTGTCCATTGTATAGCACACGGCAAAGGTTGGCCGTCATGTGGCCGTTCAGGCGGCGTCACCTTTGCCGTGAGCCGGGCGTGAGGCACACGGCAAAGGCCTTATTTTTGCCGTGTGTGTACCTTTGCCGTGTGCTTTTCATGTTGGCTCACGGCAAAGGGCACCTTTGGCGTGTGCTATGTCTTCGCCGTGGGCTTCTTGGGCGGCACACGGCAAAGAGGTCCTTTGCCGTGTACTCGCGTTTACGCCCACGGCAAAGGCTCCGGCACACGGCAGCGGGCCGATTTCCGGTAGTGTGCTGGTGGCCATTCACACGTTTCCTGGAGGCTAGCTAGTGCAGTCTGCATATGTAAAGCTAGTGGCCAGATGGGGCGGGCAAATCAAGCAACAGAGCTCGAGATGCAGCAGCTTGTCATGGGCACCTTCATGCATTTAGTTTTTGTGGTTGAAGTTAGGCCTTGTTTAGTTACTTCCAACTTTTCAAACTTCACTATTCATCAAAAGAAATCTTACATGCATGAAGTATTAAACGTGTGTTAATGACAAAACCCAATCCATAACCCCCGGGTAACTTCGCGAGACGAATCTAATGAGCCTAATTAGGCCATGATTAGATAACGTCATGCTACAGTAAACAATCTCTAATGATGGATTAATTAGGCTTAATAGATTCGTCTCGCGATTTCCCGTCCATCAATGTAATTAGTTTTATAATTAGATCATGTTTAGACCTTCTAATCATGGGTTTAAAATTGCTACAGTCAAGTTTACAAGTTTGAACTCACGAACTAAACAAGGCGGCGAGATCTACATTTTTCATGTACTACTTTTTTTAGAAAGATCTTCGTGTTCGTATGCGTGCGTAAGGTTCTCAATGTGATGAAATGGTTGTGATGATTGAGGGTACCTCTTTATTCGCTGGCTCTTTGACAGGCCGTGTCGGCATAAATGGATCCAGTACAAAACTCTAAGGTCTTGTTTGGCAACAAGTACACTGAGACCCTGTTTAGTTCGTCAACTTTTTTATCGCAACAGTAAATTCGAATGTTTGGATACTAATTAAGAGTATTAAATGTGGATAACTGACAAAACCCATTTCATAACCCCCGGGTGAAATTGTGAGATGCATCTATTAAGCCTAATTAGGCCATGATTAGACAATGTTGTGCTATAGTAAATAATCTCTAATGATGGATTAATTAGGCTTAATAGATTCATCTCACGATTTCCCATCCATCCGTGTAATTAGTTTTATAATTAGATTATGTTTAGTCCTCCTAATCTTCGGTTTAAAATTGCTACAGTAAATTTCGCAAAGTTTTTCACCGATTTAAACAGGCCCTAAAGGGGAATGAGAGGTATTGAAGGGGAAATTAGTTCATTTCCCTTTCAATCCCCTTCATTACCCTCCAATACACCTCTATCCAAACAAGACCTAAATGGGGCCTACCAGTATAGTGAAGTATACCAATAAATAAGGAGTATAGTAATATATTTACATAGCAACAAAATACATCAAGAATAATACTATTTAATCTTTGTTGCATAATCTTAAGTTGACAATAACTTCATTCTTGTGGTGTTTTTTGAAATAGAAATTTTGATGATAGGCTAATAATCAATTTTCTTCACCATGTCACTCTCAAGTCCTCTATAATATGCATGCCCCACATATCTAGCTAGTTTTTTGAGGAAACATGCCCACCTGAACCGTTGGACGATCTATCCAGCGTCTTGTATGCCAAGTATATATGATCTCTGACCGATCGATTGCACCCGACGCAAGTCACAATATTATTCCAATTCCAACCAGCCCAAATATCGATCGCATTGCATGGTTCTCCTGCTATCCACGTCAGAAATCTGATGGTATTTTGGCAGAAATTATCCACAAGCTTACAAAGAACTTGTTGATAGCATTAACATGCATGACCCATATATATCCTCCAGGCCGACCTCTGGTTTGTGTCAACTAGTTAGAACATTGTTCAGTATTTCTTCCCCAAAGGCCGGCCTTGTGCATGGAGTGCTCATCTCTTGGCGCTCCACCACCACGAGTGGTGCCGGCGGCGGCGGACCTGTCCCTGTCTTTGGCACCGGCGGCGACCGGCACCGCCGGGGACGTCGCCGGCGGCAGGAAGCGGCTCTACCCCTGCCTCTTCTGCGACAAGACGTTCCTCAAGTCGCAGGCTCTCGGTGGCCACCAGAATGCGCACAAGAAGGAGCGAAGCGCCAGCTGGAACCCCTGCGTCTACGGCGACGAGGTTCCGTTCGCCGGGAGCGCCGCCGGCATGTCCATTCCCACGCCGTGCCACGGTGCCAGCGCCGAGCCGCCTGCCGCCGGTGGTCACGATGCGGATGGCCCCGGCGAGGCCCCGAGCTTTCTGGCGCAAATGCAGCGACGGCGGCGCGCCGTGCTTTTTGCCCCGGCGAGCATCTGTTCCAGGCGGGAGACGAGCACGGGAGCTGACGGTGGCACGCCCGCTGGCTGGGATGATGGCACGATCGACATGCTCAACTGGGTCAGGGCCCGATCCGTTGCGCCAGCCAGCAGTGCGGACCCCACGGCACCCGCAGCTGGCGTCCGCGAGGATGATCTCGTCGACCTCGAGCTGAAACTCTAGACGACGACGTACTCGATCCATCTACATGTCATTGTGGCACTCCTTGTTTCTCATTAGGTATTTAATTTGTCCTTCCCTGGTCGCGTCCATCTGTGCTTTGTCGTCAACCCTGCACACATGCTACCACCAACCTAGCTGAAGCCTCTCTTGCCGTTTTTTTTCCTCCTTTAATGGGCTATTTATTGCAGGTTTGTTAGTTCGTTGTACACCATACATACTTTAAGAAATCTAAAATAAACTCTATGGTTTGCAATATGATGGGGAATAGTATGCACAAATGTAGTTAGCTGATTTTTGTATATACTCCCTCCGTACTAAAATAAAATGTATAAGTTTCTCCTAGTCAAAATATAGTCTAAATTTCACCAACTTTATAGAAAAGTGTAATAGTACTAATGATATCAAATAAGCCCAATTAGATCCCTTATACAAAATATTTTTATAACCTATTAAGATGCGTTATATATATTTAAATATTTTTGTCTATAAAGTTGGTCAAACCTAGACTAGCTTAACTTAGGATAAACCAAAGTATCTTGTAGTTCAAGATGCAGGGAGTAGAATATAGAGTTGTGTATATTTTTTTAAATAAGAATATATTTATGAACCAAACAATATTATCATATGAATTAACACTAGCACTCGAGCTTAGTTTCTAAACGAGGATTTCTAGAAGTTTGTGGTGGAGATTAATTTATACTCCAAACTCTAAATAAGTGAGAATGTCTATTTGAGAATTTATGAACAAAACAAGATTCCAACCATGTACTTAGTGATATTGACATGCATGGTTGTGATCCATCAGTTATTATGATGCGCCTATAATGTCCAGATTTTTTTTAAACGTACCAAGCAGAAGTGATGTTGATTATATTAATAAAGAACAAAGCACTGACTGGGTGAACAACAACCCCCAAGGAGTTGACAATAGAAGAACAACAATAATAACAACTAAGTAAATACTTGTTTTGTCCCTCCCATGTAACTTGCCATTGTTCCCCAATGCCCTTCAAGATCCAAACCTAAGAAGACTAATTACCATACCAACCACACCGTACCTTCTCTGCATTCGATTGTATTTCTATTGCATTCACCTATCTAGTAACCACATTCCTCGTCATCCTCGTGTCCCCATCTCTGCTTCCATGTACTCCTTCCAACATAGCCACGAGTTTTTGGATGAGGAGTTGGAAATAGAGTCCAAGGACGACTTCATCTCCGACTTGAAGGAGGACGACAAAGATAAGGACTTACCTTGTGTTGTATGTACCACTGTTGTTGAATAAGAAGGCCGTGTTCAGATGGCCGCGTCAAAAAATTTGCACCAAGGAATCTCGCATGCATGGAGCCCTAAACGAAGTCAATTTACAAAACCTTTTCACAGATGAGTGTAACTTTGCGCGACGAATCTAATGAGCCTAATTAATCCATGATTTGCTACAGTAATGCTACAGTAATCATCCTCTAATCGTGCGGTCAAAGCCCTCATTAGATTCGTCTCGCGAATTTGCCAGGGGGTTGTGGAGGTAGTTTTGTAAACTGGCTTTATTTAATACCCCTAATTTGTGGTCAAAGTAAGGTGAAAAAAATTTGCACCCCCATCTGAACACTGCCGGATGGTGAGTAACATGAAGTGAAAGAAGAAGTGGAGGAGGAGGATGGTAGTGCCTTCCTGGTAATGAAAGAGGATGACTTTAGTGGTTCTGTCGCCATAGACATGAACAATGAAATGCAAGCACGATGGTGGACAATGACATAGACGACGCGGGTCGTGACGGTGCCGGCGCGGGGAAGCATGCTAGCCATGCTCAAAAGGAGGGTGAGGGCAACATCAAGGAAGTGAGATTTTTTATAAAGTAATTTTTATTAAATTCCAAGGTCATTGCATCGAGCTGGTACAATGTCTTGAAACACTCCTAGCCTATGCATAGTGGGACAGTGCACACATCCTAGTAAAAATATAAAAAGCGCATCCACTCTAATGACAATCAATCAGTAGACTAGACCGCCACCCATATGCTAGGTTATAGAACTCCTTGATCACTTGCGCAAAATGTAGCAATGCCGCAACAACCAAGTCCTGTGGGTCTGGCTTGGGTAAAAATAGCCCATGTACTGAACCATGTATAATCGAGAAGATAAATGCAATAAAAATGGGTTATATTTTCTTCTGAAGATAACATCATTAATTCCGAAGACAAGTAAGATGATGATGAGAATGACAATGGCATTACCATTGTGGACAGTATGCCCGTTATTTTCAATGCATGCTTTGGCTTCAACATCGGTGGTGGCTATAAACGTCATAGACTTAATGAGCATTTGTACTGCTATCAAGTATGTTAATAAGGTAGGGCTAGTAGTAGTACCGAAGGTTTTATGTAACATAGTAACATATGGATGACATGACTTTGTGTAAGATCCAAATGACAGAGAACTATGGCTGTTTCTTTTGAGTGTAGTAAAGAAAACTTGGTTATATTTTTGCATTGTTACATAATTTGTCCCTCGAACATCTCTATAAAACTGATGATGATTACATGTGGTAACCTAATTATAAGTTGATTTATTACTTCTTTGGCATCCTTTGTCTGCGCGTAATATGATATATATATATATATATATATGTGTGTGTGTGTGTGTGTGTGTGTGTGTGAGAAATATAGGGCCTGTTCGGCTGGCATGTTGAACACTGCTCGGCTGGCAAGTTTCGGCTTATTTCCTCTCACACAATACTATTCATTCTACCAGCCGAGCACTATTCATTCTACCAGCCGAACAGCCTCATAGTCTGATGCAATATTTGACTAAATAAAATCTAGTGTCAAAGGGCAAGTCATTAATAATAATATTCCTTTGAGTTCTTAAGCTTGGTGAAATTGATCAAAAATTTCTTTTCTTTAATCAATTTTCTAAAGCAGAAAATATTCACATGTTGAAGCAACGTCCAAAGTTAATCAGATTTCTATTTCATCATGTTTACTAGTGTGTAGAGCAGTCATTTTCGTCCCTTCTTCTAGAGCTAGAGGTCCCAATTTCGATCCCCACTAGCTGCAATGCTATCCCATTCTGCAATGCTCACAAGTATGGCTGGGCCCTTTTGTGCTCCTACTTCAAAGTCCAAACTAATGGTGACTGTTCGATGAGGACCTCCATACTCGCATCGGTGGCGCAGGTCATAAATTATTGGAAATCACATATAGTGGTGTATTTTCGAGTAATTATCGACAATGACTCCACATGTATATTTGTGCATTTTTCTTTGATATTTTTAAGAACAAAAGTTTTTAGAATGGAGATATTTTCCGTTGCATGCATTTTCTTAAATATTTGCTCTTTTATATGATACATGATGTATGTACTGTATCGAATATCTTCGTGGTACACCTTCTCATCAGGCGCGTCGGCAGCTCTCTCCGTCGGACAACCATTTACTCTGTTGTCTTTGGTCAATTATTGGACGTTTTCCTATCACCTAGACGAATCATATGTCGATATGGGGAATAGTACACATCAAATCAGTGGGCATATATTATTGGTTGTGTTTCTGCTGTTCTACAGGGCCATGCTGCCTCCTTTTTTCAGTGTTTTTAGGCGTGGACAGTTATCACTACTTGAGGACAAATCATGAGTGTGTTTTATAGACTCGTCAACCAGGCATAGCACAACAAATTAATAAATAAGTCCACATATTCTGTTTCCTCCATAGCTGCTACACTATTTATATATTAATTAATTATTCGGCATGGTTCATGAGAATTGTATAGACTCGTCTCCCACGGTTTGAAATTCCACAACTGTCCCAGTTCTACATACAGTCGCTAAATACGTCAGAAACGAGGCAACTATTTTTTTTTTGCCATGTATACATATCCGTGACAGAAAATAACCATCTTTTTCCACGGTTCTTGATCTTATATACCAAGTTGTTGAACTAGGTTTAGAAAACTACTCTTGCGATGTTATTTTTCCAAAAATTGTTGAGAGAGGTCCTAAAAATCCACTATGTTTTCAAACTGTAGTTCACTGTTGAATTTTAAAACACAACTTTGACCATTCATCTTATTTGAACAATTAATATAAATAAGTAAAAATGTGAGTCGTACTTAATGTATATTTGATAATAAAACAAGTAATAACAAAATAAATGATACTAATATAATTTTTTAGAATAAGACGAATGGTCAAATATGCATTCAAAAATCAAAAGTGAAGTATAATTTGAAACGGATGCAGTAACATTTAGAGACTGTTCCAGCTATCGTTCTTACTTTATACTCTTAAATTTGTACACTTTGCCGCCCTACGAGTTTGTAAAAGTTCATCAGCTTATTAAAAACAAATGACAAAGACATTTTATGACCTACACCTTTCAAGATGTATGCAATAGCATGTATTATACATGGCCTATGGTGTACCGTCCCTTAGTACCGAGTTGGTGTTACTACTAAAATAGGTTACAAACCGGTACTAATTCTAGTTTTACCAGTAGTGTCTATCTCACAGTTGTTCATAACATGCCAACTTTTTGTTTTGTTTCGCACCAACATATATGATCGATCGTCACAACTGAGTTGCAGATGTAGGAACACAAGCGAACCAAGTGTATGAGCTCCTCCTGGATTCAGCATACGAGCTTTCATTTCGATGGGATTATGTATTAAAGAGATAAACAACATTACTTTTTTCAGTGATATATAACGTGATAAACGACGACAAAATATCTAGCGTAGCTTCATCAATCTCGAGATATCTCAGCCTAGGCTCCCAAAGGCGTTTATCGTTGGTGCACATGTATGGATGGAGCTGTATGGTTAAACGGACAGCCACTTGTGCTTACCGGATCTTAACCATATTGAGGCCCGCACAAGAGGAAGTAGCTAGGCCTAGAAAGCTTGTCGTGTCGACACGGGTCCCCCGGCTGCACGCGCTGCTGTTTTGCGATGATATGGACTTTGACGGGGACGAGAAAAGGAGATGAGAGGGCCACCCACAGCCCGTCGCTGTTCCTTGTTCCTCTCCCCCTCCCTGCTCTGCTGCAGGCCCCACTTGGCCATGGACGAACACTGACGGCACTTGGGTTTGTTCTTGTCGTACCGGATTCCTCGCCGCTGTCATTCGTCCGATTCGCGGCTCCTGTGCCTGCTTTAGCTTTGCTTTGGTGGGCCCCAGGCCGTACGGTCGCCGTGGCGGCAATGGTAGCTGGCTGCCGGCAACCTCTCTCGGTGGTCGGCCCTGTCGCCTTTGGCCTGAAACGCCATGGCTGCATCAGCAGGGGTCCAGGATGTGTTCGATAGCTAGCTAGGGACCACCACTTCTGGCTACTAGGCTAGGACTAGGAGAAAAACAAGAGTGTTGGCGAGACTAGTAAGCACAGAGACAAACTGTCTGTATGGGCCGGGCGAGCATGCACATTTCGTCCCAAACCGGCTGAGTTGGGCTGGGCCCACTTTCACGGCCTCCTCTCTCGAGGGAAGGAGAACTGGGCGCTAAAGCTTCCAAACATGGCGACTCGGCCCATACATAGCCAGGCCGAAAATATTATCGAGCCCAATTTGGTTGGTAGGCCTAGACATGTGGGAGCTGAAGCGGCTTTAAATTTTCCTTTTTCTATATAAGCGGCATGTGGCATGGTTTCCTATATATCTTGTAGAAGATTTCTAATCAACTTATCTTCCATTGTCTAAGATTCGTGCAACAAACGTCAACGGATGAGATTCGTCTAAACCGGAGAGCACCAGACGGGAACGAGCGCGCAGCTGCTATTGAACGGACCAGGGATGAGGATAGATGTCACAACGTGAGAGGAGGCTGGTAGATGCTTCAAATGCTCGTTTCTCTTGAACCACACATCCAAATCGAAATCCGTTTAAACTATGGTATTCACTGGAATTAATGTGACGATATAAGATCCAATATGTTATTTTTTAAAAAAATTATTTGAACATTCAACATTTCAATAACTAGTTCAACATTTTCAATATATACCGTTCAATATTTGTAATATGTTATATCAACATTTTTAAAAACAATGGCTAATCTCACGAGAAGATACATTGGCTAAATAATATTTTCAATATCCTTCCTTTCTAACTGTAATATAACTAAGGGTGGGCACTTTTGCACCGAAGACCAAAAACTAAACCGAACTGAAATCTCTATTTTTTCGGTAATTTTCTCGACCTGTGTGAGAATGGTCTTCCTTCTTAACACAATGCCCGTGGGGGTGATCTTACCCCTCGCAGGTCGAGTTTTTTTTTTTTATGAAGTTCCGTGTTCGGGGTCGGTTTCGGTTTTGGCTATGCACCGAACCGATCTACCGTAAAAACCGAATTTCTATGCTTCCCCGAATAAAAACAACCGAGCACACAAGCGCGCGCACCATTTGGCCCATCACAGCCCAGTAGCCCACCACATCCACTCGCACACCGCAGTTCGCAGAGCATATTACACCCCGCAGGCCCACCGCAGCACCAGCACCCATCGCTCCCCAGTCCCCAACTCTTATCCAATCCACATCGGCGCATCGGGGGCGGCGGCGCAGGCGTGCAGCGCATCTGCGGTGCCTCCTACCTGCAGCCTAGCTCAGCCCCTCAGTTCCCCTTCCGTCCCTCGGCTTCGCGGCAGCAAAGGACGACGCGCGACGAGGGCCAAGGCGAGGGACGGCGCGGCGAGCCAGCGGGCACCGGGCATCAGGCGCGCGCTGCGAGGAGCTGAGGACATCGACTTCTCTGACCGGAACAACGGAGGCGGAGGCAACGACCAAGGACCGAGGAATCCTCCGATGTATGTATCTGAACTCTGATTCTTTACTAGTTTGCTAGCTGTTGGCGCTTAGACTATTGTATTCTTGTGTTTTGCTTTGATCTGTAGATGAGGGACTCAAGGAACGGTTGCAAATCAAATCATTGAAGTGGTATACGTAGACAAGGAGAACGAGCCTGAATGTAGCTTTGGCTGAATCTGGATGTGGCGTTGGCTATTCTGTTGCTACTTGCCTCTACAGCTGAATGTAGCGTTGCTGCTCTGTTTCCTACTAACCTCTGCTGCTGAATGCATGAACTGTTGTAGCACTGCCCGTCTCTTCTCAGTGTCTCTTCTGGTTGTATATTGCCTGATGTAAAATTCGGTGTTGCTCGGTTTAGACCGAAAACCGAACCGAAATTACCGACACCGAAGCAGTCGGTTTTCAAATTTCCTGCAAGTTCTTTGTTTGGGAGAAACCGAATTTTAAAAGAACCGAATAACCGAACCGAACTTGCGGTTTTAACCGAATGCCTAGGCCTAAATATAACAATAATAAATTTTTGAAAATGTTGAAATAGTAATTTCAAGATATTGATCTAGTTTTTACAAAATGTTGAACTAAATATTTCATAATGTTAACATGTGTAAGATTATTCAAACTTGAATTTATCATTTCGATATTTGTATTTACCATTTCGACATTTGAACTAGTTCGACATTTTGGATGAACTTGCTCAACATTCTCTATGAACTATTTTAACATTTTTATGAACTATTTCAACATTTCTTTAAAAAAAATGTTGAAATGGTTTCTTTGAAATGTTAATTTTGGTTAACAAAATGTTGGATCCAGCATTTTAAAACGCTAGCCATACTAGTTTAATAACATTTTGAACGTGGTGCGGCGGTGCATGGAGTTTTGATTGCGGTGGCCTCTCGTCATAGAAGGTTGTACTAGTTAGGGCCGACCGTGCTCCCTGTCATAGAAGGTTGTACGTGTTAGGGCTGACCATGTCCCCTGCCATAGAAGGCTAAATTGCTTCTGCTTCGGGCCCCTGCCATAGAAGGTTGTACTGGTTAGGGTTCAGGATTGTTGGGGCGACTCCGTCCTATTGGGTTCAGAAGGTTGTACGGTTCAGGGGGGCGGCCATGTACGCCCTGTCATGTAGGGTTAAATTGTTTCGGCCTCGGTCCTCCTGCCATAGAAGGCTGTACTGGTTATGGTTCAGGGTTGTTGGGGCGACTCCGTCCTATCGGGCTCAGAAGGATGTTCGGGATTTGGGGCGGCCATATATCCCCTGCCATAGAAGGCTAAGTTGCATCGGCTTCGGTCCCCTTGCCATAGAAGGTTGTACTGGTTAGGGTTCAGAGTCGTTGGGGGCGACTCCATCCTATCGGGTTCAGAAGAATGTTCGGAGTTTGGGACGGCCATGTATCTCTTGCCATAGAAGGCTAAATTGCTTCAGTTTTGGTCCCCCTTCCATAGAAGGTTGTACTGGTTAGTGTTTAGGTTTGCTGGGGGCGACTCCATCCTATCGGGTTTAGAAGCATGTGTTGGTTGGGGCCGACCAAGTGTCCCCTACCATAGGAGTCTGTACTAGTTAGTTTACATTGAGAGAAATGTTTCAACATTTGAATTATATTATTTATCATTTTCACAAAAAATTACAACAAAAACATTTTAAATGTTTAATTAGTATTGACAACATTATGAACTATTTGATTCAACATTTTGTCAAATCTAATTCAAAATTATAACAAAAACATTTCAAATGGTTAGAGTTCTAGGTTGTCGGGGCGACTCTATCCCATCGGGTTCAGAATGTTTAACTGGTTTTCTATGGATTAGTTCAATATTTCTCTTATTCGAAGTCAATATTTCTTTACTTCTGTGTCAACATTTACCATAAATTATTTTGTAAACAAATATTTTATTTTTCATATTGATGTGACATCCTGGCCCAATGCTTGATAGGATTGATAGAATACTCATACCAACAAGTTGCAACTTCTTTTCTGGAAGCTCATCTGCAAAGAACTCCAAGGTTAAGCGTGCTTGGCCTGGAGCGATGGGTGACCGACCGGGAAGTTCTTCCCGGGTGCGCATGAGTGAGGACAAAGTGCGCAGAAAAGACTTGTGTTGGTTTATGAGAGGATTCTTGAGGTCCTAGAGAGCTGCCAGGCGTAAGCGGGCCCGGACCTGGGGGGTCGGGACGTTACAATTGGTATCAGAGCCGACTCTCGCGGTTTCACGGGCGCGTGGGGTCGCAGTTGCGCAGGCATGGTGCGCATGGCTGGTGTGAGCCCAGAGTGGTCACACAGCATGGCACATGCGCTGGCACTGGGCACATGGACGTGGCCAAGAGAGGACGTTCCTGGCTTGGGGAGTTGACCGACGAGGACGTCGGTCTTCTAAGAGGGGGAGGATGTGACATCCTGGCCCAAGGCTTGATAGGATTGATAGAATACTCATACCAACAAGTTGCAACTTCTTTTCCGGAAGCTCATCTGCAAAGAACTCCAAGGTTAAGCGTGCTTGGCCTGGAGCGATGGGTGACCGACCGGGAAGTTCTTCCCGGGTGCGCATGAGTGAGGACAAAGTGCGCAGAAAAGACTTGTGTTGGTTGTGAGGATTCTTGAGGTCCTAGAGAGCTGCCAGGCGTAAGCGGACCCAGACCCGGGGGGTCGGGACGTTACATCTATTGACCACGCTCACTATCTCTACAGAGCTTAACAATATAATCCACGCCAACAACCAAAGGCAACAAGCCTTTGCTCAGAAGCTCTTTCTTCATCTAAGCTTCTAGTAACAATAAGTATACTGATTTTAATTTTGTTTTCCATTTGCCAGGTGTATATTGGACATGATATCAAATATAGAGAATTTGTAAGTGCACTTATTTGATACAATATTTACTTTTGTCATTACAACTTTATTGTAATGGCTCGTAAATATTTTACTTTATGAATTATAGCCTGGAACTTCAAATTTGTAGTTGCAAGTTCCCACCCATTATTTCCCTCTTTACAACCACATGGCCCACAAAAAATTCAAAGAAGCAATTTTGTTTTATCCATGCAAAAAAAGTCAATGAAACAATTATGTTTTATGGTGTGCAAAATAAAGTCAATCTACTGCTGTGTCGCGTGAAAAAAAAAGTCAAACAAGTGCCCGTATGTGGAATTTGACGGAACGGGATGGAAACAAGTCATTTGTCGCACACAAATACAATCAATCTGCTGATAGGCCTGATTAGATGTAGTTGGACTTTATAGATAAGTTGCTTATGCATCTTCCGGTAGACGTATAGGTGCCTCCATGTGGCAACCCAAGTTGATGATACGGGGCTATAGGCCAGGACCCAGGACGATGATGATGCACGGACGGACCAGAGGAGCACTTTGCAGTTTGCACGGTATATCCCTAGCCTCCGAGTGGAGAGCTCAAGAACATGAGCTCTTTGGCCGGCCACCCGTTTGCACAGACAACTTCTCTCGTTCTCAACGCGCCTCCCTTCTCGTTGGATCATTTCGCCACGGTCGCACAGGTGGTGCGGCGGCAGGCGCCGGGGACCGGCCGGGCCGCCCGTCGACGAGCCATGCACGCGTTGCCGTACATACAAGAGGAAAGTGACTGATGGGTGAACTGAAGGAGGCGGGATATTTACATATTTGCCATTGTTACGGTTGTCACTCCTTCAATTACCACTTTTACAATGGCTTCTACGTTTTTGCCACTGCATCTCAAACGTTGCTACATATTTGCCATTTTTGAGGATGTGGCAC
Organism: Alloteropsis semialata; assembly: GCA_004135705.1. Taxonomy (NCBI): domain Eukaryota; kingdom Viridiplantae; phylum Streptophyta; class Magnoliopsida; order Poales; family Poaceae; genus Alloteropsis; species Alloteropsis semialata. The sequence goes on along the minus strand of CM014271.1, from coordinate 80,984,437 downwards.
GCCACGGCAGCAGTCCAGCTTCTCAGTGACGTGGCACGAGAGGTAAAATGACCACAATACCCCTTCCTCCTTCAAGTTAGACATTACTTCTCTCCTATCACTTACGTGTGGGACCCATATCTTTAAGTCATCTTCAACCTTGTCTTCTTCCTCCGAAGCACGGGCAAGGAGCCGGCGTTTCCATTCCTGACAGCGGAGGCAGAGGACCACACGCGACCCTTGTTCGCCCGCGGTGGACCTCGCGCCGCCGCTCACCTGAGAGTCCGCCGCCGCCCCTTGCTGGCCTCGTTGCCTCGCTTGCCGTCGGAGTCTGCGCTGCCGGAGTGCTCAACTGTGCCGCGGCGGCGCTTCCACACTGCTCTGCCCACGGGCGTCGTTGGGGGTTGGGCTCGTGGAACTGCCGGACGGGCTCGTGGATGTCGCAGAAGACGTAGGTCTCGGTGACGTCCAGGCCGCTGTCCTTGGCCTTCTGGATCAGCCCCGGCCACATCTGCAAGCATCACAGCCACCGCCGACGACGACACGCCGGCGTCGGTATTAGTCAGCACAGCTCGCTTACCAAGAACGCAGCTGCGTGCGCGTGTGCTGCGAAGCTAGAGGCGAGTGCGCACGTCGGGGGGTGCTCCGCGTCCGCGGGTAGTGGATGGAGCCCGAGACGATGACGCGATGCACGCCGTCGATGACGAGCGCGCGGTGGTCGTGCGTCACGTTGGTCGCCCGCGAGGCAGAGCAGCAGCACCGCCTTCTCCGACGAGACGTATGGCTTGGCTGATGCTCATATTTGCTCGGTGCTATGGTCAAAACCGATCAAAATCATCTTTTCCTGATTACTAAAAGCCTCGCATGATCCATGAAAGGTTGTTGTGGCACTTGTTTTCTTGCATGAATCATCTTGCTTTGGACCGATCTGGCCACATTTAGTACTAACAGCAGCTGGAGGTGGAGCGAGCGCAGCGCAGCAGGTGGGAGAAGGGGGCAGCGAGAGGTTGAAGATGAATCTGAATCGTGGGTCCCACGCGTCACTGGCAGGGAGAGGGGAGCAAATGGCTAAGCTGAGAGAGGCAAGGGCAACAAGGTCTTTTTACATTCATGTGCCACGTTGGAGAGGAGCTCGACAGCAGGCGTGGCGTGCCACATCAGCGAAAATGGCAAATATATAGCAACGTTTAAAAGAGAATGGCAAAAATGTAGAAGCCATTATAAGAGTGGCAACTGAAGAAGTGTCATCGGTAAGAGTGGCAAATATGTAAATATCCCGAAGGAGGCTGGCTCCCTATTATACGAAATGGACTATTATGCGAAATGGACCGACGGGCCTGACAGGAAATATGGAGGCCCACTTTAGAATCTCAAAGTAAGAGTCCACATGTGGTTGGCAAACACACACAGTCTCCTCTAGTCCTCCTCCCCTAAAAAAAATTATATACTCTGATTCAGCTAGTGTTGGAGATGATAAAGTGAATACGTCGAAAGAGGCTGATAACCGCCACTGATTCGATACTTAATGGCCTAAAATTCACACGAGAGGATTTCAGAAAAATAAAACACAAGCCGTGGACTTTGTCTGCGTATTTGGGTTCGAGTCTCCGACTCTGCACGGATGTCACATTTTCATGGATTTAAGTAACCGGTGCTATTCATCGGCGGCAGACGATGTGGCTCTCGATAGCGAGACGCATGTGGTAACTTCGTCAATCTCAAGATCGGAACAGCCGGTCCAGTATCTCGGAGATACTCATAAGAGTAGAATTTGTGTACGTGTATTTACAGAAGTAAGTGCATGAACGTCTACGTCTGTACTGGTCTTTCACAAAAATAAAAATAAAAATAAAAACAAGCATGTCAAATTCAGCAGCCTTCACCATACTTGGGGAGTAACTTGTGTTACCGGTCAATGAAACTGCAAGCATGGCAATCGATCATACGGTGATGGTCGTCCATCGTTTGAGTGAGTGCCGGGGCCCACCGTATAAGACGGATGCAAGCCGTCAGGTGCGCGTATAGCTACGTAACCGTCAGGCAGGAAGAGGACTTCCACCCTGGCCAACCCAACCGTCCGGAGCCTGAAACGTGGACGGCGGCAAAGCCGGCCATTCCGGACAGGAAGGAGACACACGGTCCCCCACCTGAGCTGACGAGCCGACCGGAGAGCTGAGACGGGACCTGGCAGCTCCGGTCCTGCGCCGCCACGTGGACCAAGGATCCCGTGCTGTTGCTGCTTCCTCCCTTTTGCAGTGGCTACTAGCTCGTGCCGTCGTCCTCCTCGACGCAGATCACCAGACAGCTTCAATTCAATCAACCGAAATGTAGGAGTGCGTGGTCAAATACTCAACCTTGCATTGCTTTTGCATCCTGCCAATGGAGAAGCTTGGAGCGTCCAAATGAAATAATGCCTTCTCTATGACTAGCTAGATGACGATCCGAGTGTTCGTCGATCTGACGTGTCACATCCACCATCTCCAGGCAATTTGGTCCAGGCTAACACGCAACACGTGCCTGGCTCCCTCCTATGTGTAGCCAGCCAATCGGGTTTCTTAAAAGCTCCTGGCTCTTCCGGCCAGCAGAGAGCTCGGGGCCTCCGCTGTGCCCTGGCATCTTGCCACGTGTCCCATCTATAGTTACAAAAAACTCCCTCTACTTTTTAGAAATCAAATCATACTCTAACTTATTGTTATTATATATTGTTACAAATAAGCTATCTAAATTAACCAACACTGCTATTTAACCATTTTTCTAAGATGTTACAAATGAACCCTCTTATTTTTTGAAAATCAATCCACACTCTAATTATAAATGTTATTATTAGACATTGTTACAGATAGATTGTCTGGATTTTCATAAATTAACCAACACTCCTTATTCAACCGTTGTTCTTAGGCATTGTCACGGATAAACATTTCGACTTTTAAAAATCAATCCGCACTCCAACTCAACGAACTCGAGCAATAAACTTGTTTTGATATTTTTCAGATATATCCGCAAAGAATTTTATTCCAATGCGATGAAGAAAAATTGGAGGATCTAAAATGATATGCATGATGTTTGTTTTCGTGCTTAGCATTTTTGATTAATTGACATTATTTATCCTCTGAACTATGCCCAGCAGGATGTAGGTCTGGCATGATGTTACCTTTGCTTGATGTCACATCTCATCATTGTCATTGAATAACTTTTGTCTTTAATACCATATTAAAACTTGTTTTTGCTCAAATTGTTTGTTAATTTTTTATGGAATATGGTCTAAAATGCTCATTGTTGATTGAACTTCCCACTCATGATATTTTTTTTTACGAAACACCAGTACAGACGTAGACGGCCGCACATGCAAAATATTGTTGTGATCATACTCTGAACCCGCTTTCATGGGGACTTGAATGGTTTGACAAGAACAAATATGTTCCATTATCTAAAAAAATATGTTCCACAAGTAAGGCTTTGCTTTTTACATATATGTAATTTGTGCTAAAATATTTATTACTTTGTATTTTGATATATACAGCGTCTACTACGTCACAGAGAATGTCAATAATATAATTATGTATGTTTTTAATGTCTATGTATAATGTTTTCATTGTAAAGCGCGCAAAGCGTGCCAGACGTTCTAGTGCAACAAATGGGACCAGGCAGGAAGAGGACTTCCACCCCGGCCAACCCAACCGTCACGGCGCCTGAAACGTGGACGGCGGCAAAGCCGGCCATTTCCCGACAGGGAGGAGACACACGGTCACCCACCTGAGCCGACGAGCTGACCGGAGAGCTGAGACGGAACCTGGCTGCTCCGGTCCTGCGCCGCCACGTGGACCAGTCACCAGTGGCCGCACTAGCTCCCAAGCTCTCCTCCTCCGTACGCTTGGCTTGGATCCCGTGCGGTCGGCTTTGTTTAGTTCCACGAGATAAGTTTGCGAAATTTACTGTGGCAAAACTAAATTAAAGATTAGAAGGACTAAATATAATTTAATTATAAAACTAATTATATGAATGGACGGAAAATCGCGAGATGAATCTATTAAGCCTAATTAATCCATCATTAGAGATTGTTTACTGTAGCACGACGTTGTCTAATCATCCCTAATTAGGCTCATTAGATTCGTCTCGCAAAGTTACCCGGGTTGTGAAATGGATTTTGTCAGTTATCCACATTTAATACTCCTAATTAATATCCAAACACTCAAATTTACTGTAGCAAAACTTATCTTGTGGAACTAAACAAGGCCGCTTCCTCCCTTTTGCAGTGGCTACTAGCTCGTGCCGTCGTCCTCCTCGACGCAGACCAGACAGCTTCAATTCAATCAACCGAAATGTAGGAGTGCGTGGTCAAATACTCAACCTTGCATTGCTTTTGCATCCTGCCAATGGAGAAGCTTGGAGCGTCCAAATGAAATAATGCCTTCTCTATGACTAGCTAGATGACGATCCGAGTGTTCGTCGATCTGACGTGTCACATCCACCATCTCCAGGCTAACACGCAACACGTGGCTGGCTCCCTCCTATGTGTAGCCACCCAACGCAACAAATGGGACCATGGGGAGATTTTTCCAAAACCAACGAGACGAGAGCACTGCTTGGGTGGTTCGCAAGCAGAAGTGGCTATGTTTCTCGTCATATCCACTATCAAGCCGGGATCAAATCCAAGGTTTTGCCCCATCTATGCCCTGCTGATGAGAGGCTGCGTGATTCTTATAATAAACAATGTGTAGGCGTAGGCCTATAGAAACAATGTGTAGGCGTATGCCTATGTGCGCTAATTAACCTTTTCATTTTCTGAAACTTTTCTAGACAACTTTTTCATATAAGTTGTTCAATTCCATCAAGAAACTTGTGCAAGCAGGCTTTCATATAGTATATCTTGTTTTAATTAGGTTCTGCACTAAACTTTTCCCGGCAACTCGTTCAATCAAATTCAATACAAAACTTGTTCGAATCGTATTACATGCGAAGTTTGGGTGGTATTGATGGACTACCGACGAAGTACGTACGTAATTGTCGATGTGTGTCTGATCATCATTTTCAGTATGTCTGTGACGTGAGGATATACATGCACATATTAGCATATATCATGAGTCGGCCATGCCATATTCAATAGATATTGATCAATACGACATGCATGAATGTGTTAATACTAAGGGCAAATACATTGGTGTTGTCTAATAGGTGGCATCATTGCATTACCACATAATTAGAAGACATAATGGAAAAATAAAATTTAAGTTCGAGATAATTGCCACGTAATCAAAAATCATATATGGAGTTGAATGAGACGATCTATAGACTGCTTTCGTGTACCAATGGACTCGGTACGGAGTACTGTATACATGCATCAAACCAGCTAGTGTACAGTAGTTATCATGCATCCATGCAATGCAACGGCCGAATTATGTTGGTCAGGAAGGTTCCAAAATAAAATCAGCCCTAGTAGACATGCAATGGGACAAAGTGTGACACACGTGTCCAACGACAGAAGCTGCCAAATGCCGCGGCCTTATTAGGCTCTCTACATAGTGCGGCCGTCATCTTCGATTGCTCGCTCCATGGCATGGCAGCGATAGACGGCACTACCTGCACTGCATGCACCGCGGTCTAGGTGCCTCAGCTATAGGGCGTAGCTCGCCACGTGTCTGCTTCCAAAGTTTGGGAGCCTAGCGGCCGGTGACAAGGCATGCATCGACAACTCCTGGACCTGTTGACTACTGTCCGTGTCCTACGTGTTGTGCTCGTCCTCGTATGCGTCTTCTTTGCACACGTGCAACAAAAAACATCACACGCAACTGGCGGCAAAGCTATGTCAGTCAGGGGTTGCTATGGCTAGGTCTAGGTGGACTGTACGTCTGTATGTGTGTGTCGCTGTGTGCTAGCAACTTGTACGTAAGGTGCGTAAGGTGCACGGGATATTGCCCAGATTCTCGTCTCAGGAAAATTAGCGGCCAAACTGTTTCCATGGACCAATCAAAACTTACACTTTTCTAAACTACTGACGTATCCCATGCATATGTACTGGTGAAGATACCAAATCTCTGTCTTTTCGCCATGCATTTTTTTGTTCACGTTTTGAAATTTCTACATAATAATGCTAAAGGTGGAAAAACGACCAAATCTCTGTCTTTTCAACGGCTACAGTTGTCCTTCTTATCGTCAAACCGGTGCTTCCACTGATTTTGCGTGATGGACTTTATTGTTGTAAGACACAGATTCACGTGGTATACATACGACGTCCTTAACTCCTTATCATCTAAAAATAACAGAATGTTCGTCCTTAGACCAGGTCTATGATGCACTATATAGATGATCAAGCTCATTGACCTGGCACTGCATTCCTTTAACTTTGGGCAAGTCAATGCTTCAGGCATACTTAACCGAACCGGATCCACTAATTTCTAGTCAAAAAGGCTACTTGCATCGCATCGCATTGCTTGCCTGGACGCAAATCCGATCCTCCACCTTGACATGAAGTAGACTAACTCGATCCGACATGTGTGGTGACGTTTTGGACGGCAACATTGTGCATGCATTGTATCTAACCTGGCTTTTCTAAGCTCAGATCGAGGATCGCGGAGTCTAAGGGGTCGTGGTATCGTGCAAAACTCTGGCTAGTTCTCTATGCGTGTGTGCTGCTCTCATGCCTGAGCTAAGACGCCGCCATGCATGTAATCCTCCACTAAAGATTTCCAAGATATTATGGATCTCTGGCCGGCTTGCATTGGTCTTCCCTTTTTCCAACGGAGGTTTGCACCACAGCCACAGGCAGTGTGTATGATGACCGGACCTTGAGAAGCTAGCTTTGCACACCTGAGATATGTATATATATGATTTTTTTCCTCGAATACGCAACAGAGTTGCCCATATTTGTATATTAAGAAAGCAAGATATGTATAAAATTATGTTCACTATCGCACATCTAAGATCATTGATACGTCTCTTCAATATATATGACACTTACATCACCCTATATCTTGCATTGCAAAAGTATTTCCTATCACTACACCAAACTGGAAAGTAGTTTACTTGGCAGTCGGAGGTCTCCAAGGAAAGTAGTTTACTTGGCAGTCCAAGCCTGCCAAGCTAAGGAATTTACCTGGCGGTTGAACACAGCCAAGGAAAGAAATTTACCTGGCGGATGTATCATTTTCTTGGCACGTTGTAAATTTTAACATCAACCTAGTTACCTTGGCAGCCAAACAGGCAAGGAAACAATCCTTGGCAGTCTACTGCCAAGAATATCATTTTTTCTTGGCTCTCTATGCTTGGCGGTCAACCGCCAAAGACTATTACCTTGGCGGTTTTGGGCCGCCAAAGCAATTCCAGTTTGGTGTAGTGTGTATATATAGTGACTTTAGCTAGTGAGTTATTATCAAACTCTGTATATAGATGGGTAAAATAAAAAATTAACTTAATTAGGACAAACTAGATGAAATAACGTTGTGAAAAGAGGAAATATGTATCACCAACGAGTAGTAAAAACCAAGGTCGAATTAAACCATGCTGCAAGGAAAATAACTACACAGTACAGCTAGTATCACAAGTTGAGTGAGGTTCAGTATTTATATATATGCAGTTGAGTGAAGAAAATTATATCTTTTCACAAATAGTTGAGAAAGGCAATCCTGAAAATGACGGAAGGAAATGTGGAGGCGACTCTGTGGCGACTTGGCAGCGATCGTGACTCCGATGCTAGGGTTTGACCACGCCGGCGGCTGGACCTGCAGGAAGGACCTGGCTATGTGGGCTGGAGTAGTTCGACCTGTCATCTGGTTCTGCTATGCAGAGGATCGTTGTGTTTGCCGGTTCGGTGACTCAAGTTAACGATTGCGGCGCCTGTCCTTGCCGAGTACGGATCACTGTCGTCAGTTTCCTGGTTTATAAGGGTGTGGGTTTCCGCATCGCTTACTTGTTCTTTGCCTCGGAGGTTATTTTACCTTGCGGGACGCCCTAGGGTTTCTTTCTTGCTGTTTTCGCGAACTGATATCACGTGTCCTCTCGCTTCTGATCTAAGAACGGCAGTTGGGGTGATCAGGGATCTCCAGTGAGGAGATTGCCCACCCGAAGCCGACGTTTGGTGATTGTTGCGAGTTTGAACAGATTGAACCAGCAACGCACAGTAAAGGATGGATCCCAATCTGAAAAAAGAAGTAAGGGATGGGGCAACTCAGTAGCCTATCCCATCGGAAGGTGAACCTAAGGAGCAAGATGTGCCTGATGCTTCCCAGGATCAGGGTAATCAGGACCGCAGACTGGTGATCCATGATGCTTTTAAGGAGGATGCGGTAGGCGAAGATGAGGATGAATTTGAGTTTGATGAGGAGATGGAGAGCATTGGGGTGCACCACAAGTGGCTGGCTGTTGCTAGATTCTACTCTGGTCGCATTTTCAGACCGAGGATCATCTTCTCGGAGCTGAGCAAGGCTTGGGGTATGTTGGGTGAGGTGAGTTCGAGGGAGCTTGGTGATAATAGGTTTCTGCTGGAGTTTGATTCTGAGCATACACTGAAATATATCCTGCGTGGTGGTCCTTGGAAGTTTAGAGGTGATGCTCTTATTGTTGTTCCCTATGATGGATACACTAGATTGTCGGAGGTCATCATCGAGGAGATACCGATGTGGATTCGCATATATGATATAACAGTTGGGATGATGACTGCTGCGTTTGTGAATGCACTTGCGTCCAAGGTGGGAAGAGTGCTGTAAGTTGGTGAGGCAATTAAAGATTTCATGCGGGTCAGAGTTAGCTTTGGCCTCGCTAATGCATTGCTGCCAAGTGTTGCTATTAAGGTGAAAGGTAGGGGTGTTATGGACTTCATGGTGAAGTACAAGGGTGTGCCACACTTTTGTTTCTGGTGTGGCCGTATCGGCCATGCTGGTAGGGAATGCCCGGAGGAGGACTTACAAGATGGAGGGGTGCGGTTTGGCATTGATCTGCGAGCATCGCCGCATAAGAGAGATGTTGGCAGAGTTATGACCTTTCAACCTATTAACTCACAAGCCAAGAGAGCTCTCAATTATAGTGGTGCACAGAAGGAGAAGATGGAGGCCTTCGCTGGGATGTCCAACACGCATAGTGGCCATAGTTCTAATGTCGGTCCAGGAGTGGGAATTTTTTAGAGAAGGGAAGATAAAAAATGTGAAAGAGAAAACATGGGTGCCACATCAGCCATGACGCCTGAAGTCGAGGATGAACTGGCACAAGATGTGCAGAAGATGGTGGTTGAAGGAGGTAACCGGGATATGGAAGACGGGAGTGCAGCTCCCCTGGAGAATCCCAAGGGAGGTTCAGAAGTGAACAAACATGCGAGGGTTTTAGGTTTATTTTCCTTTGTAGACTCGAGTGGTGATTCTCAGTCTGCCCATGACGCTCCAATGGGCGCTCAGGATGACAATCCACCAATGAATCTACAAGGGATGTGGCAGAAGAGCAAGGTTAATACCTATGAAAAGAAGTTCTTGGTGAGAAGTCCTAAAGCAACAAAGGATATTGCTAAACAGAGACGGTTAAAAAAGGTGCTGAAACCGGATACAATTGCAATGTCTGTTGAGGAGATGCAGAATGTTGGCTTACTGGCTGAGGAGCGGGGCTTGATTGGGGCAAAAGGGAAGGAAGTGGCTGATGGCTTGCAGGCGGACCAGGAGAAGGTGAAGGTGGCAGAAGGTCTGGCAGCTGCGGCTACGGATAACCTGGTGGGCACTCATGGTGAGGCCCACCAGGAGCAATGAATGCCCTATGTTGGAACTGTCGTGGGACCGGGCTCTCTCGGACAGTTCAAGAACTGGTGGCGCTTGTGCGTGCCAATTGCCCGGCTTTGGTCTTCCTGTGTGAAACTCGAAATACAGAGGCCAGAGTGGCCAACCTGCGATGGAGGTTAGGTCTTAAAAATTGTATTGGTGTGGATAGTGATGGTAGAAGTGGAGGTTTAGCGCTCTTTTGGCATGAATCTGTGGAGGTTAATTTAATGGAGAAAAATCATCGGTACATCGATGTCTCAATGCGTATGAGTAGAGATGACCCGTGGTTTCGAATGACCTTTGTTTATGGTGAACCTAGAACTGAGAATCGTCACTTTATGTGGGAAGCTCTTCAATGTTTGCGTGCTGTTTCAGATTTGCCGTGGGTGGTGGTGGGCAATTTCAATGAAGCTATGTGGGGCTTTGAGCATTTCTCTGCGTGTGAACGGCCTGAGCGGCAAATGAGCTTATTCAGAGAGGCTTTAAGCGATTGTGACTTAACCGATCTGGGCTTTGTAGGGCTGCCGTTCACGTATGATAATGGTAGAGGAGGAGCAGCAAATGTGAAGGTCAGGCTGGACAGAGCGGTGGCGGACAGTAGTTGGCGCGACCTGTTTGCTGACGCTACTCTTCAACATTTGATCTCATCCCGATCAGACCACTATCCTCTCTTGCTTCAAATCAAAAAGGAGAATTGGGAGAGGCACAAAACTCGTATCTTTAGATATGAAATCATGTGGGAGTGCTTGGAGTCTTTGGCACAGGAAATAAAGGAAGCTTGGTGTTCTGCTCCTAGTAGAGAGGGCTTGGGTGGTGTCGCTGCTACCTTGGGCCATGTGAAAGGAGCGCTTCGGGCGTGGAGTAAGAAGAACTTTGGATCAGTAACAGCTGAGCTTGATAGATTACGCAAAGAGCTTGAAGAGTTGAAGGAGGACCCCTTAACCGAGCGCAGCGCTATACGTCAAGTTACTGACCAGATGGATGAGCTTTTGTATAGAGAAGAAATGATGTGGCTACAGAGGTCACGTATTGCTTGGCTCAGAGAAGGTGATCGTAACACGAGTTACTTTCATAGGCAGGCCCAGTGGAGAGCAAGGAAGAACTGCATTAAAAAGCTAAGGGGTGCTGATGGTGAATGGTGTGATAACCCACAACAATTGCAGCAAATGGGCGTTGATTTCTTCAAAGATTTGTATACGGCCGACCCGAATGTTTGCCCTGGGGTACTGCTGAACATGGTTGAACCGAAAATATCGGAAGGTATGAATGAAATGCTGTGCAAAGAGTTCACGGAGGGGGAGATTTCAGATGCCCTCTTTCAGTTGGGACCACTGAAAGCTCTGGGTCCGGATGGTTTTCTAGCACGTTTTTTCCAAAGGCATTGGGAGGTGTTGAAAGAAGATGTGGTTGCTGCTGTCAAGAAATTTTTTGCAGATGGGGTGATGCACCCAGTTATCAATGACACAGCCATCATTCTCATTCCTAAATGTGATAACCCAAGTGAACTAAAAGATTTTTGGCCCATCAGTCTGTGCAACGTCGTCTACAAGGTTATTTCTAAATGCTTGGTCAACCGGCTAAGGCCACTGTTGGGAGAAATTATTTTACCTGAGCAGAATGCTTTTGTCCCTAGAAGAATGATTACGGATAATGCGTTTATAGCCTTTGAGTGCATTCATGCTATTCAAAGGGGTGTTGGTGATAGGGAGGAATTTTGTGCATATAAGTTGGATTTATCTAAGACTTATGACCGAGTCGATTGGGGTTACTGAAAAAGTTTGTTGGTGAAGCTAGGCTTTCATAGTCAGTGGGTGCAGTGGATCATGACATGTGTATCTACAGTTCGCTACTCCGTCCGCTTCAATGGGGTGCCTCTGGCACCTTTTGCCCTATCGCGAGGTCTACGTCAAGGTGATCCGCTCTCGCCCTATCTTTTCCTTCTTGTTGCTGATGGCTTGTCGACTTTGCTGAAGCGTTATGAGCAGCTAGGCTTGGTGGAGGGGCTAAAAGTTTGCAGACGGGCCCCAGTATATCCCATCTTCTTTTTGCAGATGATAGCCTCTTGTTTTTTCGTGCTAATGAGGAACAAGCAACTAGGATTAAGGAAGTCCTATCTTTATTTGAAAAAAGCACGTGTCATCGGTTGAGCCCAAGTAAATGTTCACTCTTGGTGCGGCAAGGACGTGATGATGATAGGAACAAAAGAGTTCGGCAGATTTTGGGGTGGAACGTGTGGAGTTTGAGGAGAAGTATTTGGGGTTGCCGACCCCATATGGTCGTATGAAGAGAGGGATTTTTCAGCCACTTGAGAAAAGATTTCAAAAGAGAATGACTGCTTGGAAGGAGAAATACTTGTCTGCTGCAGGAAAGGAAATATTGATTAAGGCTGTTGCACAAGCCTTGCCAAACTACATTATGAGTGTTTTTAAGATATCTGGTGGTTTATGTGAGGACTTGATGAAAAGCATTAGTGCATACTGGTGGGGTGCAGAGAAAGGAAGGAGGAAGGTGCAGTGGGTACCATGGAAGACGATGTTGCTGCCAAAAGGTTTCGGAGGGAGGAGATTTAAAGACTTAGCGCTATTCAATCAGGCATTATTGGCCAGACAGGCGTGGTGACTGATTGTCTTCCCTGATAGCCTGTGTGCCCATGTACTTAAAGCAAAATACTATCCGTCGGGTAATCTACTCGATACATCTGTGGCAGGGGATGCTTCACAGACATGGCGTGCGATTGAGTTTGGATTGTTGCTGCTAAAGAAAGGGATTGTGTGGCGAGTTGGCGACGGCAACGATATCAGAATTTGGCGGGATAACTGGATACCCCGACCACATGGTATGAAGCCGATTGGGTGTCCTAGAAGTTGCAGGTTACGCCGAGTTAGTCATCTCATTGATCAAGAATCACACATATGGGATGAGGCCGCTGTGAGGAGATTTTTCTATCCATGTGATGCTGAGGAAATTTTGAAAATAAGGATTCCAGTAAATCCAAGCTCTGACTGGGTTGCTTGGAACCCTGAGAAAATAGGTGTCTTCTCTGTAAAGAGTGCTTACAAACTAGCACTGTCAGAGAAGTATGAAGTGGGTAGGGAAGGCGCAAGCAATAGCTCTGACGGTAGTCATGAATTGTGGAAGAAAGTCTGGAACTCTTATGTTCCTTCAAAGGTGAAAATTTTTGCATGGAAGGTGATAAGGAATGGCTTACCAACTAAGGCAAACAAGTGTTATAGGCATCTGGCATAGGACAGTGCTTGTGACCTTTGTGGTCACCTTTTGGAGGATTGCTTCCATGCAGTAGTTGCCTGCCCGCACGCAAAAGCTCTACGAAATGAATTTCAGAACCTTTTCCCACTCCCTGCTGAGGAGGACCTCGTGTACACAGGGCCGGAATGGTTGCTGCATTTGATTGACAGGTATGATATAGATGTGGTTGCAAATTTCCTAATGCTAATCTGGAGATGTTGGAGTGTTCGGAATGGCGCTTTGCAGGCAGGGGAATCGATTTCAGTTACTGGGTCTGTCCTCTTCTTGACAAGGTATATTCAGTCACTGATGCAAATCCGGCAAGGCAACCAGGCGGGTGACGACCGAGGCAAGCAAAAGATGATTGGAGCTACGGGTCCAAGAAGAAATCGAGCGAAGAGGCTAACATTGAAATGGTGTCCGCCACTTCTGTTGGTTTTTTATACCGGCTAGCCTACTATGGGGGGTCCCTAAGTAGTCGAGTTGTTCGTGGGGGCCTCGCCGGAACCAGAGCACGATGGTGAACACGAGACGATTTAGACAGGTTCAGGCCGCCTCAAGTAGAGAGCGTAATACCTTACGTCCTGTATGGTGGATCTTCTCGTATTGATGTGTATGATTTTACAAGGGGTCCCTGCCTCACCTTATATACTCGGGAGACAGGGTCTACAAGGTAAGAAATACAAATTCCTAGTCGGATACAATACACAGAGTCCTAACATGAGTAGGCCGGGTTGTTTCCCAGTACCCGACTAGTTTCCTTAAGCTGTACAGTCCTTCCTTGTATCAGTCAGGGTTGCCGGCCCAATTTCCTAACGGGATTGTGGCCCATGAGGACTCCCATGGATCCTGGACAGTCAAGCCCCCGAGCGTCTTCATGTCTTCACGCCTGCCGGGTTGTTTCTCAACGATTTCAGCATCAGCTGAGTTGTTTTCTTGTCGTCTTGCATGTTGAAAACCTTCAGAAGTGAACATGATGTGCTCCTTTGCCGACTTCTTTTGCAGCCAGCCCCGGGCCTTGGTTTATGAACCAAGATTGATGCAAAAACTTCCCCATTTACTATAATGGTGTCCAGCTTTTGAGAAAAAGATGGACCCATTATGGGTCTAGCCCCCGAGCCTAGAAATGTTTTCAAGGATTAAAAACAATTCCAGGGTCTTCATTGAAAAAACTTTCCAAAAGAAATATACTATTTCCCCCCCAGCCCCCAAGCTTAAAGCAGATGACAATAAGCTTAAAGACTTCTGTTGAAATATGTATATTCTTTGATATGGAAATAACTCCCATTAAGCATCAGCCCCCGAGAATGAAAATTCATCGGAAAATGACCTAGCTCGTTAGGAAATGGCCGCACAAATATGCATCTGGTTTGTAACCGCGAATACATAAGTGTTGACGTATTTTGAAAAACGGGTTACGGAGAATACGCTTAGGGTTACCGCTTCAATCTTATAAGACAGAGGGTGAACCGTTCGTATTCTCCTCCCCGCCGCCGTCGCTTTCACTACTGAAATCCTCAAACTCTTTTCGCCTCCGCGCGCAATCTGCAATCCACTCAAGCCCCGTTCGAGAATTAATCAAGAATCTCGTCTGGCAAGATGGGTCGCAAACCTGCTTCCAGCAAGGCCACTGAGAGCAAATCCGCCACAAGCAAAAAGAAATCCAAGATCCCAATCACCGATATGCCAGTGTTCAAGAACTCTCCTGCGCCGGCTCTCACCTGGAAGCCATCCAAGGCTACAGATGAGATGGTGCAGGGTCTTGTGGAGCAAGGCTACCTGCTGGACAAGTCAATCTCCTGTTGGCGCACCGATGCAGGTAAGGCCTGGCCCTTCGAAGAAATCCACGAAATCGTGGTTTTTGTCGCCTTTTATGAACGCGGTTTCGCCCTCCCCGCTCATGATTTTCTCCGAGGGCTTCTTTCTTACTACAAATTGGAATTGGTCCATCTCAATCCCAATTCAATTCTTCAAATTTTCCTCTTCATTCATCTCTGCGAAACCTTTTTGGGGATCGATCCCCACTTCAATCTGTTCCGCTGCCTCTTCCGTGTGAAGGCCACCCCAGACAAAGTAGTCGGCGGGGCCGAATTTCAGTTGCGTCAGGGCATGAAGAACGTCTACTTCGATTTCAAGATGAACGACTCCATTAAAGAAAGAAGCTAATGGGGACTTCTGACCACTTCAGGAAGGTGGGGATGGCAGGCTCAATGCAGGCGATCTCGCGGTGAATAAGCTTTTGCTTGCACTTTGATTCTGACTGAGTGATTCCCCCAAAGATGACGTTGACAACCTTGTCGGCTTGTTGGTAGCCGGTATCTTTGTCGCCCTTGTCTTCTTTGTTGTCAGGGTTGTTTGGTTTGGGAGCGCCATCTGCTGAGAACGCTTTCTTGAGCGACCAGCAGTCTCTGCTTGAGTGCTTATCCTTTGGATGGAAAGGGCACTGCTTGTCGAGTAGTTTTTCGAACTTCCTGCGGGAAGAGTTCTTCTCAGCAACATTGACCGTGTCTTCAGGTTTGCGCTTCTTATCGCTGAAGTCGCGTTTGCTGTTATTCTCAACTTGCTTGCCCTTGTTGCGGTCGTTGTTGCGATCTCCTCCCGACTTGTTACGATTGAATCTCTCACGCTGCATGTCTTCGGCATCTGACCAGCGGCTGATGAGTTCTCGCATCTGCTCTAGTGTCTTTGGCCTGTTCCTTCTGAAATCGAGATGCAGCACGGGGTCTGTAAGGCCACCGTGGAAGCAGTCAATAACATCTTGGTCGGATAGGCCTGCACAGGTTGAGCGTTTCTCCCAAAATCGCCGGTTGTAACTGCGCAAGTACTCGTTCTGGCCCTGTTTGCACTGGGCGAGGTCAAAGCGAGTACCCGGCTTTTGCCATGAACCTTGGAAGTTGTTGATGAAAGCCTTGCAGAGTTCATCCCAGGAGTCGATGGAGCCTGGCTTGAGCCCTTCTAACCAGGTCAGTGGGGCCTGATCGAGGACTACTGGGAGATAGGTACACATGGTGTCGGTGTTGCCCCTCGCCGCCTTGATTGCCGAGTAGTAGATGCGATCCACTGCTCGGGGTCGCGTTTCCCGTCATATCTATCGATATGAGCTGGTTTGAACTTGTCGGGCCAGGAAGTAGCGCGGATGCGGTCTGAGAAGACCGGGAACCCTTCGTACTTATGGAGGTTGTGGTGATCCCTGACCCGGCGCCCCGTAGACTTGTCGTACTCCTGGCGTCTGCGGCGTTCTTGTTCTTCGCGATCGCGCGCCCGTGATGAGATGATGGTGCGCGCGTCTCTGGGTGGTAATTGACCGCCGACGTGGCTCTGCTGAACCTCGCGGTTGCTTGGTCCGGCGCCGTGGTCACGACCTCCGCCACCGAGTACTATGCCTCCTTCATGTTGGCGTTGTTCTCTGCTCGGGTGGTGGGACTGGTTGCCTCGGTTTCCAACTTCAGGGTGTGCGCTGCTTCCCTGGCGGCTTGGTGCTCGAGTGATAGTCTTCGCCGGGTTGATTGCGTCATGCTGGATGGCTGCTGTCTCGAGCATTGTCTTCATCCTGAGGATCTCAGGAGTTTCAGGCATCTGTCCCAGCTCTGTGACGACAGCCATGATGTTGGCTGCAGCGCTGGAGTAGACGTCTTGGCCGGCAACTTGCCAGAACTTGGCGTTGAGGTCCTGTGGAGGTAGCCTTCGGCCGAGGCGGCGACGTCGTTCTGCGCGAGCGACATTTCTCTCCCTGCGTCGGTTGCGGTCAGTTTCAGCTTCGTTCTCCACAGTTGGCTCGTCGTTGGAGACTTCTTGTTCCTGGCCAATGATCACCATGGCTTGGCGCCCTGGTGAGTAGCTCCCTGTGCTTGAAGTTACTGGGACAGTTGAGCCGCGGCTGCTTGAAGAATTCAGGGGTTGCCCGTGTTGAAACGGGAGTGGATCGATGCACGCGATGATGCGAGACATGTCCAGGTCCTCCTGTGGTGTTGCTCCAAGTGCTGGCTTGTGTCCCGGCCAGTGAACAAATCGTCCTTCGGAGGTTGAAGTGATGACGAGTCCGACTTGTTTCCCGTTCAGGGGAAATTCGTCAAATTCGACCAGAGATCGGAGTTGATTTGAGGACGCCGCCTGGAAAGCAGAGGTGGGGCCCGCGAGTCCAAAGGGATATTGGCTCGGGGTGTCGGCCTCGTGCTTAACAGTGGCTGGACTCCTTTTCTTCTGGATTTTTGAATTGGCGGATTTTGGCATAGCCGATGGTTCAGAAACCGACTCGGGTTGCCTGGTCCGCTTCGGAAATTTCCCAGCCCGAGTTGAAATCGGGCCAGGAAGAGTGATTCCTTGAGTCCGAGTTGATTTCGAACTCGAGGTTCCCCGAGGCCGAGTTGTATTCGGTCCCGGGGGCGCGATCTCGTCGAGCTTGTCGGCGAGTTGCTCCGGAGTCGGCGATTTGAGGACGCGGTCGAAGTTGCCCGCGCTGTCCGCCGTGCAGACCCAGGAGCCGAAAACGAAGGTGGCGCCCTTCTCGAACGCCATGTCGCCGTCGCAGTTGATGATGACTGGTGCCATCAAGCTTGCTGAACGATTCTCGACGAGAGCCCCTACCTGGCGCGCCAGCTGTCGGTTTTTTATACCGGCTAGCCTACTATGGGGGGTCCCTAAGTAGTCGAGTTGTTCGTGGGGGCCTCACCGGAACCAGAAGCACGATGGTGAACACGAGACGATTTAGACAGGTTCAGGCCGCCTCGAGTAGAGAGCGTAATACCCTACGTCCTGTATGGTGGATCTTCTCGTATTGATGGTTATGATTTTACAAGGGGTCCCTGCCTCACCTTATATACTCGGGAGACAGGGTCTATAAGGCAAGAAATACAAACTCCTAGTCGGATACAATACACAGAGTCCTAACATGAGTAGGCCGGGTTGTTTCCCAGTACCCGACTAGTTTCCTTAAGCTGTACAGTCCTTCCTTGTATCAGTCAGGGTTGCCGGCCCAATTTCCTAACGGGACTGTGGCCCATGAGGACTCCCATGGATCCTGGACCGTCAACTGCTGGATGCGCTCAAAATCAACATGGTCGGAGCTTTCTCTCAGGGGACTGGAATGGCAGCTATAGGTGTTATTATCAGAGGCAGTCAAGGGAAACCGTTACTCACTGACTGGCGACGATTGAGGCGAGGCAGGGATGCAGAGGAGGTCGAAGCACAAGCCTGCTTGGAAGGTGTTCGTTTGGCCTCAAGATGGACTGATAGGGATGTGGTTCTGGAATCAGATAGCTCTACGGTGATAGAGAAATTAAGATCGGCCTCTATAGACGGATCCTTAGTCGGCCCGGTGATTCGGGACATTTTACAGGACAGGTTGGTGCTGCAATCCCTGTCCTTTGCCTGGGTTAGGAGAGAGCAAAATAAAGCAGCGCACGAACTTGCTCAGTTAGCGCGGTTGGGTCAATGTCGTGTTTCTTTTGCTCATGTTCCAGAGTGCGTCGACTCTGTGATTTTTAATGACATGCCTTAATTAATAAAGCTCTCCCCATTTTCACAAAAAAAATAATTGAGAAAGGCAAAATATAACTTTGTTTTCCTCTTTCCCAAGCGCGACCATCTAGGCCCGTTATTTGGTTGGGTAGCCCAGTCCGCTCGGCCCAGTCAAAGCTCGACCCGTGGGCTTATTAGGGCAGGCCCAACTCACCACGCTGGACTGCTGCCCCAACCACCACATCAGCACTTAGCTTCCATGTCATGTTGAATGGTGGTCTCGCAGAGTCTCAGAGAGACTTGCAGAGGCACCGGTAGTCTCATCTGACAAAAGAAGAAGGCAGCAGTTGAAGAACGCGATGTGAGAGTGAGGAACTACTCTAGTGGACACTTTTCACAGTGAAAAAGCTGGCAACAGACAAAGAGTGAAAGCGACCTTGGGGTTGTAGAGATAGAGGTCTGAACTTGTGCCTAGTTACGTGGAATCTACATTTTCACCGAGGACACCACTAGCTGTGGCCTGCGTTGGGCTTTCCCTTGGGGCCTGATTGGTTGCCTGTTGAGCCTAGCCTGACTCGTATATGGGGACCAGGCTCCCGCTGGCCAGGCTTGGTGGATGCAACAACAATGTGATTGGTTGCCTGCTTTTATCTAGCCAGGTCATATAGAGATGTTGTTTGGTTGCTCGTAAGAGAATACGTCGCATGAGACAAAATATTATAACATGTGTGGTTATAATGTTTATTTTATATAAGTGTCCTTTAACAACTCTTAATTTGCCTTATAAAATCTTAATCACTTTTAAAAAACACTAATATCATTTAATATGGACTAATTAGCTGCTTAATACCATCATTAGCTGGAGCTCGGTTGCATTCAGTGAGCCAAGCCCGTGAGAAACGGCACTCCATCTACGTTTCCCGAGAGCCAGGCTCGGTGGTGCTTTTTGCATCTGCCCGGCTAGGCTCCAACCGGTGTAACCAATCAGCCAGGCTGCATGACAGGAGCCTGGCCCAAGCCTGGGGCAGGCATCCAATCACGCTATTAGTACCGGCAGCTCCCATGGCTGGGACGATGAGACGCAAATTACCGGTTAACCTATTCTTAGTACGCTAGTGGGACCCACGCACCGGCAGGATTACGCGGGAAAATTTTATAGAGGTGCGCATTCCACGTGTAAAATTGTTGTACGTGTCAGGCGGCCAAAGGCAGGCCCGGCCCACCTGAGTTCCCCCCCAGCTCGTTGGCTTCTTGGAAGCTACCAGTTTCTTTTCAGATTCTTTTCGTTGCTTGGGTCTCCGACGCTAGGCTGGATCCCGGGAAGCGGCAGCTCAGCTGAAAGCTCCACTCCACTCCGTGTTTCGTAGGGACTCCAAAAAAATTTTTGCAAAAAGGAATTTTTCTTGCATGGAGTACTAAATGAAGTCTATTTACAAAACCTCTTCACGGATGAGCGTAACTTTTCGAGACGAATCTAATTAGCCTAATTAATCCATGATATGCTACAGTAATGCTACAGTAATCATTCTCGAATCGTGCGGTCAAAGGTCTCATTAGATTCGTCTCGCGAATTTACCAGAGGTTGTGGAGCTAGTTTTGTAAACTGACTTTATTTAATACTCCTAATTAGTGGTCAAAAGAGGGTGAAAAAAATTTCACCCTCCGTCTAAACACGGAGCTGCAGGAGCCAGTCGTTGTGACGTTTCTCCACGTGTCCCATCCGCCTGATGTCATTGGCGTGGCTGCTAATCGTGTGTGCACTGTCAGCTGGACTAAACCAAGATTCTGTGAGCCCGACACACTCGCTTGACACTGTTGCTCTGAGAGTGAAGTGAGGACTAATAACCATGAAAGTGGTCGTGGCCTAACCTGCTGGCTTTCATCCACATGCACACGTAACGTATCTTTTGGTATAAGCTAGAACGACCAAGTCAGCTGTGTTTAGTTTTATTTTCTTTTTTAAGACCATCAGCAATTGCATTCTCTCTGCCTACCTGCTTACACCTTGCTTAATCCGTTTATTTTTTTTAAAAAAAATTGTATTGGTATTTTTTAAGAATACTTGGAAGCATATATTTTGCCATCATCAGTTTTTTTTATAAAACATATATAAAAGGTCTTTGAAAGTATGCTTTGCGCATCAATTTCTTTTGCAATGTATAAAAGGTTCCTACAAGATGATGACGGATTTATAAAGATATAGTATCAAAGACAAATCTGTCGATATTACTTTTTATTTACTGTACATGTATATAGTTGACGAAATGTACTGTTAATCAAAATCTATGAAGTTCGATTCTTTTAAGAAAAAATCCAGTGCCAGCTTACTATTTCTGGCCTATTCCAATTTTATAAAAAAAAGAAAACTGTGTTAGGATTTAAAAATAATTTTTTAGAACCATATTTTGCCATCTATTTCTTTTAGTAAAAGGCATTAGGATTTAAACTAAAAAGGTATTAGAAAGTATATTTTACCCACCAATGTCTTTTGCGATACACCAAAAGTTTCTACGAGAGATGAGTGACGGTTTTAAAGGTATTATAGATATATCAAAGACAAATCTAGCTATATTAATTTTATACGACGAATATACCTTGACCTTGACTAACTGCACTATTAGGTCACAATCTATGAAGTACTACGATGTTATCAAGGACAAAAAAAAAATGTAATGCACTTTAGAAAACAAAGAAACCGCGCACGCGTCTTCGTTTGTTGAGATTTGAAACCAAAATGCAAATGTGAAAACTGAGAGAGAAAATGGCAGGCGTGCTCTTTTCTTTTCTTTTTTTGCCCACCCAAGCAACAAAGAGATGTTGTGGTCATGCCACCACTTGACCGTGGGGCCCACCTCAACTCCTCACGCACGGTACCAACCAACTGCCAATGGTACGGTAAACACTATGCTAATACTGTTTGTGATCCGGCATACTATGATACTAATATAGTACATTAGTACTAATTAGTTTTAGGGTATCTAACTAACCTTAGCAAGCTGACCATATGTATAATCTTTTCCCCCAAAAAAGTGTGATGCCATGGCTGGTGACGCGTGCTCCGACACACCCTTTTGGGCAAGCAAGCAACTGCAACAAGATCGAGCAACAGTGGCCTGTCACCATCTGCCAAGATTACCGGCACCTTAATCTATCGACTAAATTAACTAAACTAAATTAAATTAAATTAAGCAGAGGTCATGATCCAGGGACCATCAGTGCCAACGTCAGGAGCTTAGCTGGGGATGGACGGACAGACCTCTGCTTTGCTTCGCCGGTAGTACTTGCGAAATACTCCTAAAAAGGTTCACGGCGAAAACGGCACGATTCCGCGTTGAAACGGTCGATGAACGACGATGACGGTGCACCGTGCACTTGCCAAGAAACCCTTTCCTTTGTGCGTGCGCGGTCGGTGCATGGGGTGGTGAAACGCCGGGCGGCCTGGGCCCGACACGTGCTCCGAGTACGTGGACGCCTCCCGTTCGATCGTGTGTGTCCACGAGCTCTGCCAAGCCCCTGCACCAGCACTAGTGCAGGATGGAAAACGAGAAGCATCGAAATGCAGGTCTGGTGGTGCTCGATGGATGATCGGTCCTACGAGTATGCAATTGGACACGGAGGTACCGGTACCGGGCTTCACTTTGCTCTGGATCTGCTCATGCATGGGGTCAACACGGCTTCAGAGGTTGAAGAGGCGAGCTGAAGCCTGAAGCCATCAGTTCTGCTGGAACTGCAAGCACTAGGGGTTGACGAAGGCAAGCTGCTTGGAGAGCAGAGGTCAAAAGCCTCGGGCGTGTCGTGAGCCGGCCGGGCCTCGAAGATCTCTCTAGCTCGGCCGCCCTAGCTAAGGTTGGGCACAAAGATGGGGACCGGCGGCTTTTTTGCATGCGAGGCTGATGAGCCGGCACAAAGCTAATTTCTGCCGTCCAAGAACAAACGCGGGATCTTCTCTCTCTTTTCCTGTAAAACATATCTTAACAATACTCGACTTTTACAATTTAGAAAAAAGTATGTTGTGTATGTGCGTTGTGTCTGTATGGAACTCCGGATATTTGAGAAAATGATACGTGTAGATTTATCTCAAAGATGCAGTTTCATGGAAACATACTTTGCAGGAAAAGTAATAGTCAAAGCTATGTTTTAGGCCGGATTGATGTCCAAAATGTCAATTATTTTTTCTTACAAGAGGAAGTACAATTGAATTTTGCTGTACAAACTCCCAGTTATGCAACACCCTACATTCATACAGCGCCTAATATGAACTCCCAACACTTGAGTTTTAAACTATCGAGATTTTAGATCTGTGGCTCAGATTAAAACTAACTTTGCATTGACCATAAATAAGGTGTTTCTTGTGGATACAAATTCCTAATTTCTATAAAATTACATAAATGGTGGCTAGTGCGTAAATTAAATTCAGGTGTTCGCCATTGAAAAAGTATAAATCATGGCACAATTCTGAAGCACCAAAATTCCTTCCGTGCTAGAGCTCATAGCAACAACATTCTTATGTCAAATTTAGCTTTCAAAAAATATAAAAAAATGGCTGACTCGTGTGTAAATAATTACAGTCCAATCTAAGCTCATTATTATTAAGGTATAGATAAAAATTTTAGGAGATATGATGCTATAACTAAGACGGCCTATGAAACCACTATGTATAGCAATATACTACCTTCGTATTGTTTTAATAGACGTTGGCTAGTTTCTTTTTAAACTGACCAACGTCAAATACAATCAGTTAGAGGGATATTTGCCCTAAGAAGATCCAGCAGGAGGAGCTGCCATAAACAATGGGAGAAGTACAGAAGGTTACAGCAAAGGTATTTCACAAGTAGGGCTGGATGTCGAGCCCACTCGGCTCGGCTTGACTTGGCTCGGTCTAGCACGTTAGCCTAGCAAGCCAACTCGACTCAGCTTGTTAGCAAAACAAGCAGAAATGCTAGTTTGGCTCGACTCATTGACGGCTTGAGCCAGCTCTTTAGGCGCTCCCAACACTTGAGTTTTAAACTATTGAGATTTTAGATTTGTGGCTCAGAATAAATCTTGTTTTGTATTGACCAATAAATAAGGTGTTGCTTGGGGATCCAAAAAATCCTAATCACTAATACATAAAAAATACTGCACCTAAATTGTGCCTAGTGCATAAATAAAATTCAGGCGTTCGAAGGCCATTGAAAAAGTATAAATCTTGGCACAAATCTAAAGCACCAGAATTATTTAGGTGATGGAACTCAATAACATTCTTATGTTAAATTAGCTTTCAAAAAAATAAAATAATGTCTGACCCATGTGTGAAATGATTACAAGTTTGCAATCCAATCTAAGCTCATTATTATTAAGGCAGAGATAAAAGTTTTGACACGCTTAATAATCCTTCCCTCATCTACTCATCATCCCTGGACCCTGTAACAAAAATCTTGGCACAAAACTAGTTGACCAAAATTTTGATGTACGAGCCCCTCTAAAAGACTCAACCTATTTGTTAGTAATTTCAAAAAAGGGAACTTATTTATCAGAAATTAGGGAGTTGCAATTGAAGCACAATTAACATGAGGCACTATGGACCGATAAAGAAATTTTCTTCCCAACATTTATTTGGGACGAAGCAGAGCAAAACATCCAATTTCTTTAGAGGCAGCATGATATTTATTGACTGCAAAATTCTAGCATGGCAAGCGATGATTCTTACATGATTGAGGGGAATTCTCGATTTATTTTATCATTTTTTCGGTGATTCGCCCCTTGCTCCATATCTTACATCCAAATTTTTCTTTGCTTCACCTTTCATGTTCCTCGGCAGCTCTGGCGAGATCCGCCACTCTCCACTCGATCTCTGGTAAGATCAACCTTCTTCAAAGGTTGGATGTAAAAATTAAGGACTTTGGAGTCATGGGTTATGATTTAGGATATTTTCTGAATTTAGAGGGAGGACCATGGTGAAAGGTTTTGGTCCCGACAGTGTATGATAAATTAAGTTGGTGGCTAGAGCAGAGGATGACTAATAACTAGTACTAATTTTAAGACGATTTGACAAACAACCTCTACAATAGATTGTTTTCTAAGTTATCTCAAAGTAATTAAAATAATTTTTTGATTTGTGAATAGAAACGTAAATGTTTATGAGTTGAGTGGCAGCAACAACTTGTACCGGTCTCATAATCCTAAATTTTAGTTTTTGAGATGATTGCCTTACGAAATGACTACGTGGTTCTCTCACCTCCTTCTCTTTCCTACGTTGCCAGAAATCCTACTTAAAGTTATATAAGATAATTTTTAACTCTCAATGTGTAGCTGCCGCGAAGAATAGAAAATCAGTACAGAAGAGCAAAGGGTATTTCACACAAGACGACATTGGTCGACCCATAAGTGATGAAACGAGAGGACTGAAAGGAAACCGGGGGTTGGCGCACACCACGGGGAGTTGGCAAAGCGCCGGACATGCAGGCATGGGGAAGAAAACTCTTGTGCTGCGGCACTCTGTGCGGGCTGACACGCGGGGAACAGCCGCGAGCATCTCGACCGAACCATCCATCCGTCTCTCTAGAACACGCGAGCACGACAGCCACACGCCCGCGCCCCCCTCGCCGGAGCCGTCACCGTCGCCCTCCCCTCCCCCAGTGCGGCGCGTCCCGTCCTCCCGCTCCCGCCACGTCGTCCCCTTCCTCCTCCCCTTTGACCGCGCCACCCACCTCCCTCCGTCGTCGCCACCTATAAATCCCGCCCCGCATCCGCAACACCGGAAACCCAACCCCAGCTCCTCCTCACTCCAACGAGGTCTCCCCCTCCACCCAATTCTCACAGCTCTCCGCCCGATCAGCATCAGCTGGCTCCGTCGATCAGCAGGCACCAATTCTCAGCCCCTGACTGATTAGCTTCCTCCAATCCGCAATGGCATCGTCCGTCTCTGCTCCACCGGCGGCTGCGGCCAACGTGCCGGCGGCGCCGGCCAAGTCCAAGAAACCGTCACAGCTTGCCACCGGCAAGGCCAGGACCACGCTCCCGGCGCGGCCAATGCGCACCGCTCCCCCGGCGCGGCGCGGCGGCGAGGCGGCCACCGGGCCCAAGTGGAACCCGTTCCAGCAGCTCGCGGCGGCGGCGCTGGACGCGGTGGAGGAGACGCTCGTGGCGGGCGTGCTCGAGCGCGCGCACCCGCTCCCACGGACGGCGGACCCGGCCGTGCAGATCGCGGGCAATTACGCGCCCGTCGGGGAGTGCCCGCCCCGCCGAGGCGAGCCGCTCCCCGTCGCCGGCCGCGTCCCGGCGTGCCTGGAGGGGGTGTACGTGCGCAACGGCGCCAACCCGCTCCACGCGCCGCGCGCGGGGCACCACCTCTTCGACGGCGACGGCATGCTGCACGCCGTGCGCCTCCGCGGCGGCCGCGCCGAGTCGTACGCGTGCCGGTTCACGGAGACGGCGCGGCTCCGGCAGGAGCGCGCCATCGGCCGGGCCGTGTTCCCCAAGGCCATCGGCGAGCTCCACGGCCACTCGGGCGTCGCGCGCCTGCTCCTCTTCGGCGCCCGCTCCCTCTGCGGCGTGCTCGACGCGTCGCAGGGGATCGGGGTCGCCAACGCCGGCCTCGTCTACCACAACAACCGCCTCCTCGCCATGTCCGAGGACGACCTCCCGTACCACGTGCGCGTCACGCCCGACGGCGACCTCGAGACCGTCGGCCGCTACGACTTCGGCGGCCAGCTCGACAGCGCCATGATCGCGCACCCCAAGCTCGACCCGGCCACCGGCGAGCTCTTCGCGCTAAGCTACAATGTCGTGTCCAAGCCGTACCTCAAGTACTTCTACTTCACCGCCGACGGCCGCAAGTCCCCCGACGTGGAGATCCCCGTGGACGCGCCCACCATGATGCACGACTTCGCCGTCACCGAGAACCACGCCATCATCCCGGACCAGCAGATCGTCTTCAAGCTCCAGGAGATGGTGCTGGGCGGCTCCCCCGTGGTGTACGACAAGAACAAGACCGCGCGCTTCGGGGTGCTCCCCAAGCGCGCCACCGACGCGTCGGAGCTGCAATGGGTGGAGGTCCCCGACTGCTTCTGCTTCCACCTCTGGAACGCGTGGGAGGACGAGGCCACCGGCGAGATCGTCGTGATCGGGTCCTGCATGACCCCGGCCGACGCCGTCTTCAACGAGTCCGGCGGCGAGGAGTCCTTCCGTAGCGTGCTGTCGGAGATCCGGCTCGACACGCGCACCGGCACGTCCCGGCGGCGCGCGGTGCTGAGCGACGCCGACCAGGTGAACCTCGAGGCCGGCATGGTGAACCGGCAGCTGCTGGGGCGCAAGACCCGCTACGCCTACCTCGCCATCGCCGAGCCGTGGCCCAAGGTGTCGGGCTTCGCCAAGGTGGACCTCGAGGCCGGCACCGTCGAGAAGTTCATCTACGGCGAGGGCCGGTACGGCGGCGAGCCCTGCTTCGTGCCGCGCCCGGACGCCGGCGCCGGCGCGGCGGAGGACGACGGCTACGTGCTGTGCTACGTCCACGACGAGGCGCGCGGCGCCTCGGAGATGCTCGTCGTGAACGCCCGCGACATGCGGGTGGAGGCCGCCGTGAAGCTGCCGGGGCGCGTGCCGTACGGCTTGCACGGCACCTTCATCGGCGGCAAGGAGCTGCAGCGGCAGGCCTAGCGCGGGCGATCGAGCTACCTCGTGGATCACGAACTCGACCACCTCTCACGTACATGAAGTCGACGTGGCAACTGAATTATTTACAGCTGCTTACTACAGTGATTCAATTTTTTCATTATTATTAGAAGAGTATATGGGCCGTGTGGTACTGATTTTTGGGGCAGACGTACACCGGACGTATATGTGTATAGCTACTTGTATGACCATGCATGTAGGAGGTATATATAGGAAATTAAATTTGTAGAATTTTTGTGCAGAAATAAAGGCGTCTATGTACATAACTAAAAGTATTTATTTATTTGTGTATGTATAAATACAGTATATCCATACACCACGTGTATACATATCTTTCTGTATTCATAAGCACACGCTGAATTGCTACGGATACACATGCACGGATATGGGCGTACGCATTCGCCTGTATTTATACGCAAGCGGTCAAACTTGTTGGTACCTAAACGAAATTTGCAACAGATTTCCTTTTGTTAAGTTTGACCTGTCGGCCAGGCTGTCGGAAGCAGTAGCACTGCAGCCACTGTGTGAACTGACAAGCAGCTGTTCGCTTGGCTTATCAGCCACCAGCCAGCAGTACTTCAGTCTCACAACAAATCAGCATCAGCCACCAGCCAGCCAGCAGTACTTTTCTCTCACAATAAATCAGCACCAGCCACCAGCCACCAGAACAGGCTGAAGACCAGTCTCGTGACAGACACGTGTTTAATTAGTGGGATGATGCTCTGTCAAGGGCAGAGGAGCTACCTTAAAAGCCACTACCACTAGATAATTAATAGCGTCAAAGTCGTCTTAAACAAAGTGCTAAAAGGATCAAATTGAAAGGTAAGACTGGGTAATCAAATAATTAAGCTCTACGTTTTCCGAGTAACGCCATCAACACTAAGCATATGGATATATTGATATATGATGATGCGGAGCGAGGATTTAGCTAAGACTAAAGAGGAGCCAAACAAGAGGACTAGGAGGAACTAAAACTAGATGGTTAGGCATCTAAGTGCAAGTTGATGACTCGAACCCGAGTGTATTAGGATAGACCATCATACTTCCCCTTCTACGCTCAACTAGTTGAGTTAATTAGACTTGCTAAAGAGAAGTGAAATAAAATTAAACCGCGTGCGTGTTTGTATGGGCAACTATAAGTATTATATATTTTCTAAGTGCTTGAGAATCATTTCCATTTTGATCAACAACCCAAGCGATTCAACCAAACCGAAACAACCTCCATCCCACAATTTGATGCCATCTATTATCTTAGTATTTGGCCAACAAATGAAGCCTCCATGTTCGCTCTCAAGGCCTAGAAATTCCCACGTTAATCGGAGAAAAAAGAAAAAATAAAATTACCCACCACTGCCATTAAGTAAAATTTAGCCGAAAATACCCCTTAACTATTTAAAAATTACCACCACTGTCATTACATAAAAAATAGACTAGGCATCCATATATATTTTTAAAAATCATCCACGGTGTCATTAGAAAAGTTACGTTCACTCTTGAGACATAGAAATTCTCACGTTAATCGAGGAAAAAAATTTACAACTGCCGTTACGTAAAAATTAGCCTAAAATACCATGTAAACTATTTAAAATTATCCATAATTGTCATTACATAAAAATTAGCCTAAAACATCACTATATCTTTATCCTTTTGAAAATCATCCAACAATGTCATTACATAAAAGTTAACCTAAAATACCTCAATACTATTTAACAATAAAATAAAATAAAATATTTGCTTACGTAAAGAAAGAATTAACCAAAATATTCATGCTTTATCTAAAAAGTACTCCAATCGTTACTATGAAATTAGTCCAGTCATTAATTATCCCGTCATTGTCACTATACAAACATAAATATAAAATTCTTTTAGCTGATAAAACTGCCAATTTATACCATTAACTAAAAATAACTCCAATCAAAGTTATTTAGTCAAAATAAAAATAAACAAGATGTACGTATAGATTATACCTATAAGAGATTGAGAAACAAAGATAATAATAGTCTTAACAAAGAAAAATGTTGTGAAAATACCTGAATTATTTTGTCAACAGTTTGCTTAATATGTAACAAGAGGACACCAGCAAGAAAAAATAAGTTTATTAGGAAAAACAAAATAGATGCATATATATATACATATACATACATACAGATAGATATAGATATGTGTGTGTGTGTGTGTGTATGTATGTATGTATGTATGTGTGTGTGTATGTATGTATATATATTCGAATTCTATATACTAGTTGTGCAAATACGCGGGTCATCTCTCTAATTCATTTAAAAGAGAAAGCACAGTTACTTCGGTCTACCTAGACGAGATTGAATGCCAGTCTTAACCATAGAATCCAATACAATTCTAAAAAAAATATATACAGGCACCTTTATCAAACGCGGTGCTCCGAGCCAAGGCAAATACAAATCTCCCACTACGATGACCCCTACCAGTTAACTGTTTCTGTTTCTCACGCTTCAATCTGGTCCTATTTGAAGCACAAAAATCCCATGTTGCCGCGTTCCAAGCGGCCTGCCCAACCGTTCCTAAAAAAAGAAGGCCTGCCCAACGATTCCTCAAAAAAAGAAAAAAAAGAAAAAAGTGGCTTGCCCAACCTGCTCGGTGTGTGATCACTGGTCTAGCGTGCCAAAGAAAAATTTATATTAAATCGGAATCCTCTATGAAAACACGCACGCTAGGACGATTGTGTCGAGTGTTTACATTCAAGAGTAGTCGCGAGGATTTAACAAAGTCGACACGCTTCTCTCTGCCGGCCGGCTGGCCAGAGAAGCGTGATCAGCCTGCTAATCACGTGCTTTCACAGCAAGGCTAAGGTTAATGACGTGCCTAATCACGTGTTACGCGGACGCCAAGTAATTTAGCCACCAATCGCGTCATTAATGATGTTCTCTTTTGCCAAGAGGATACGGCAGATAGTGCTGCTTGCGTTGGGTCGGCCCAGCCGTCGTGGTCATCGTCCTTGCCGGTCAAATGGCCGGCCGGCCAATGCAAGCGCGCGAGTCGGGGCTGCGAGGGTGAGGGGTGGGGGCAAGGGCCCCCTTATGCTACATGTACGCTGCTATAGTACACTAATTTTCACCATTGTATTTGGTGTAAAAATAAATTTGATCTTTCTAATTGATGATTTGCTATAATTTGGCTCCCTCGTGCTCTGACTCAGCCCCTGATTTTAGTTTTGAATAGGATGAGATGATCTGATGTTGTCATAATCTATGGTATGAAAGTTCTGTATCAAAACTGACATTTTAATACTAGGATAGAGAAAGAGAGCGTAAAGAAGTTGCGGTAACGAAAACACACCTACAACCATGCCCCACCACAATGACACTACTAAACACCAGTTCCTTATCCATATCTGATGTTACGCCCGCAGGCCAACAACGAAGCAAGGATATTCCCAAATTTCTCGCAGAATTTTATTATCGAGCATCTTTTCAGGCTTCTCATGGGAAGCTCAGCAAGCCATCCTTCTAATTCCGAGCAAAGCCCACTCCAGCATAGCTGTCACAACAAGTATATCTCAGGGTGAAGATATTAGTAACCAACTGACCTCAAGGCCATTTTTACCGATGGAAAACTTTCTGTCATACTATTGTCAAATACATAACTGATCAAATGTAATGTTTCGGTTATATTTTGCTACATGTACCCTACTATACTATACTAATTTTCACTATGGTAGTATTTGATGAAAATGAATTATGGCTCCTCTAATTGATGACTTGCTACAATTTGGCCCCACTATATATATATATATATATATATATATATATATATATATATATGTATATATATATATATATGTATATATATATATATATATATATATATAGTATATATATATATATATATATATATATAATATATATATTCATGTTCTAACTTCGGCCCCACGGGCAACTCCGGTACTCGAAGGGGAGAGCCAAAAAGGCCATGAGTAGCTTTTATGGACAAGTGCAATTCACAGTTCAAAGGTGAGCTTGGCAACTCAGCTTCTATTGGTCCTTCTCTAGCATGTACCTGGCTTGATGATCCCTTTATCAGTCACACGTCAAGTCAACGGGGCAAAACTTGCAACAGTTATTTGCGGTATTATTCCATTAAGCTAGTCTCAGTGCATAGTTTTATAGCACGGTTACCTAGTCTGAGAACTAGGTAACTGTACCTGATGGGTTTTATGGGGACACTACTGGAGAGATGCTCATCGGTCACGGTTCGTAACCCTCATAGGTACCGGTTCTGGAACCGGTACCGGTTCTGGAACCGGTACCGCGACACCGTGACTAAAGGGGGGCGGCCTTTGGTACCGGGTCCAGAACCGGTACCAAAGGGAGCCTTTGGTACCGGTTGGTAACACCAACCGGTACCAAAGGACCCCCCGCGTAGGCATGCGGGGGAGGGCCTTTCGTACCGGTTGGTGTTACCAACCGGTACAAAGGCTCTTTTGGTTATTTTTTTTTAAATGTTTGATATTTGGGTTAGTTATATACAAATCTAAGCGTCTACGTGTCTGCTCGTCATATGTCATATGTCGTACACGATCTTTCACGCAATAAGATTGAAGTCGTCGCAATTGTCAATTGATTTTGACCCGACTTTGATTGCATTTTTTTCGAATATTCACATATAAACATTTGAGATCGGCCAATACAAAAGTTAGAGCATTTAAAAGTTATTTACAATTCACGAGCAGAACTGGAAGAAGGAGCGGAAAGGGAGTCCAATTGAGCGATAGCGGTTCCGTCATGGTGGTACTCTCCCAGTGGACTTATAACTTGGTCCATAATGAATCCAACTAGTTGGTCCGCAATAGCTTTTGCTTTTTGTTTCATTGGGAGCACTTCATGGTAAAAACATCCTCTGCATTAATCACAAATGACAACATTCATTCATATAATAAATAAATTTTGCATGTAATCATTTCTAAACAAGTAACTAATAATCATTCATTCATATAATAAATAAATTTTGCATGTAATTATAAAATATCCTAACACATTCATTTGTAAACAATAACTAATAATCATTTCAAAACAATAACTAATAATCATTTCTAAACAATAATCAATAACTAATAATCATTTCTAACCAAGTAACAAAGTTTACATGAAATAACAAAGTTTACATGAATTAACAAAGTATACATGAAATAACAAAGTATAATAAATATATTCATAATAAATATACACTAATAATCATATTTCCATATACACTAATAATCATATTTCCATATACACTAATAATCTAATGTCCATATACACTAATAATCTAATTTCCATATACACTAATAATCTTATTTCCATATACACTAATAATCTAATTTCCATATACACTAATAACCTAATTTCCATATACACTAATAATCTTATTTCAATATACACTAATAATCTAATTTTCATATACACTACTAATCTAATTTCCATATACACTAATATTTCCATACTAATAATCTAATTTCCATATACACTAATAATCTATTTTCTATATACACTAATAATCTAATTCATACCATGAGTTCTTCTTGAGTCGCTTTTTTGGGAGAAACAAAGGTATGGATCCACTGGCAGACGTAGTATCCGCATAGATTCGTCCCTGCTTCCTGTCTGGCACACTGATAGTGGAGAAGAATAAAGTTAGACGTAACAACTATATATTAGTGTGATTTTACGAGATATGCGGGTACACCAGCCACGTACCTGAAAGTCCGTCCTCACATCCAGTTTTTGTTTGAAATTTCCTTTTTGTTTCGCACGGAAACGTGTCCATGCCATGTCAATCAAGTCTAAAACTGCTTGGTAATCCGCTTGTGGTTTCCGCAGTGAGTCCATGACAACAATTTGACCGGTGTTTATGATTATCACAAGCAGTATCCAGTGGAAGCTGTATATATATATATATATATATATATATATATATATATATATATATATATATATATATATATATATATATATATATATATATATATATATATATATATATATATAAATACATGCACAAGTATTGACAACAAAGTCTTAAAGTTATACATACATAGAGAGAAGTACTCACTGGAAATTGTATGGCAAAAGAATGTAAGTCTTGCTTCTTTGTCTCTCCAGGTACATGTATATGTTGTCCACCGTCTCTAGTGGGTTACTGTCTACAGTTACGGCATTTACCATCAATGGATCCATGAAGCCGACATCATCATACGATTTTTCACGGCATGTATGGATCTCCATCCTACATGACAAGAATAGATTGTTATTGTTGAAAATTATAATTAAGAAAGCAAGTATTGCGAGAATAGATCAGTGAAAGAAACTTACACAACCCAGCAGCTCATCAATGAGAGGTCTATGGCATCTTGACGGTACAAATCATACACATCCTTGAAATCCAAAATCAAGAGACTATGCCCACGGAAGTAATCACGGTCTTTTATCAAAACATTGAGCATCTGTCTACCCTTTTTGGACGCCTTCATGTACCACTCATGAAATCGGAATGCTTGAGTGGTTAGGGACTTCAAAGAATCTGGGGGCAGTATTGGTTTGCCATATTCAAATTTCCAAATTTCCACAGGTGCTGCCACAGGAATTGCGCCCGTGCCCGATAAAAGTTCTGCCGCTGATAGGCCTGTTTGCTCGCACAACAACGCAAGCTGTTCGTCGTCATATTCCTGTTGCCCTTGTGTCCTCCTAGCCGAGCTCTGACCGACTTGTTTCTTCTTAGGAGTGGCCGCCTTCTTCACCGAGGATCCACTGCTGCCTTGTTGTTTCTGCTTATCATAAGACTTTGCAAGCTGGCGGTCGTAGTCGGAGGGCAAGAATCTCTTCTGATTCGCCGCGCTCATTTTTGTGAAAAATATCTTCGCTGTCGGATCTATGGGCACCGGCTTCTCTGGCTCATCTGGTTTGAAATGCTCTTTGACCTGGGCTGCGACCACCAAAGCAGTTTCCTCGTCAGTTTGGTCGTAGGCTCTTTTCTTCCTTATGGCGGCCAACCTTTCTTCGTCGGTAGGCTCTTTCTCCACCGTTTGGCGCTTCTGGCGAGTAGTCCGCCGTGGGGGCGGAGCTTGGCGCTTTGGGGGATGCCGTGCTGGTGGAGGAGGAGACCTGTGTGAGCCGGCATCATCCTGACCTGGAGGTAGGGATGAAAACGATCGGAAACGGTCGAAAACGGTATTGCAAATTATGCAAATGTAGAAAACGAAAACGGTATAATCAGGATTTTTCTATATTTTATCAAATGAATAAAACAAAATACCGAACATTATGGTAAAAAAGTTAGTTGAAAATAACAATTTTCATAATTTGATAAAAAACGGGAATAGTCAGAGATTATGCCATAATACGGGAACCGTTTTCAACCCTACCTGGAGGTGGCAGCTCTGGGTCATCCTCGGCCCTTCTTGAAGGTGACGGTGGCTGCGGGGGATCCTTGGGTGGAGTAGCTGACGGCCCTTGACTGCGAAATTTGACGTAACGCTTCTTCCATAGAATGATACTGCCGTGGGCAGCATCCGCTAACGTCTTTTCTTCGTCGCCACCTGGGATGTCGAGCTCCAATTCATCATATCCTTCACAAATCTGCTCGACCCCCACCTTGCAGTAGCCACTTGGAATCTGTGCCCCATGAATGGTCTGCCCTTGCTCCACCGGATAAGCCATACCGTAAGCCACCTTAGTGGATAAGTTCCGGCTTGGTATATGAAGCTCACATGGCGTACGCAGAGTGATTTCGTCCACTGGATAGCGAGCACTCTCGTCCCCGGCATCGGCAGGTGGGAGCTCTGTGGAAGCAACACTGCTGCGACGTTGGGAGGGCGGGCTAACACCATCAGCTGATCCACCAGCTGGTACATGTACTATTCCCGGCACCGTCTGCCCTTGGCTCAGCAATGTCTGTAGCTGTCTAGACACCATGTCTGGGATGCCGGCCTTTGTCTCCCGAAGCTCTCTTTCCAAGTTCTCCACTCTTCTCTCTTGTGCGGCCTTGGAGCGGCTTCGACTCCTGTATGTGTCACTGTCCGCAGGGAATGCAGTCTTCCACGGGACTACGCCGACACCTCTAGCTCGTCCGGGATGTTCGGGGTTCCCCAGAGCCCTTGTTAGCTCGTCGTTTTCTCTGTCGGGAACGAATGTCCCATCGGCTGTCTCTTGAATGACCTTAAGTATAGCAGCGGCCGCCTCTTTTACCTCATCGCTGTATATAAGCGACCCATCGGAAAGATCCAGAGTGCCACCATGAGCGTAGTACCAATGCCTTGATCNCATCCAAAGATTCATACGCCTTGCCCCGATAAAGGATACAATCATTGGGACATGCGTGTATCTTTTGTACTTCCAGTCCTAGAGGGCAAACGATTTTTCTTGCTTCGTATGTTGTTTCGGGCAATTGCCCTCTGGAAGCATCTTCTTTATCATTTTCAATATCTCTCCAAAACCTTTGTCAGACAAGCCATTAGTTGCCTTCCATTGCAACAGTTCCAGTGTGGTACCCAATTTTTCTGGTCCTCTTTGCAATCTGGGTACAACAATGTTTTGTGGTCCTCCAACAAACGGTTCATCTTCTCCCGCTCTTTCGCACTTTCGCAGTCTTTCTCTTCATCACGGATCATGCCACCTAAGGCATCATCATCCTCATCTTCTATAACTGCTTCACCCTCGTCCATTGCTGTATCATCTGCAAAGGCACCGTATTGTGCAAAGTCCG
>CM014271.1:80923783-80935792 GCA_004135705.1 Alloteropsis semialata | reverse complement strand
CAAAAAAATATTATTAGATTAATTGTAACACTCCTGTGTTAAGTAAGACCTCTAATCAATGTTTGGATGATCTTGCAAAGTCATTAAGGGTTAATTGTTGATTAGGGAAGTTAAATTAAAAAAAGAGAGAAAATGGGGTTTTGGAAGAAAGGTTTGAGTTTGAAATTTTGGATCAAAGTAAAGGGCCTTGTAGTTTCCAAACCAAGCAAAATTAGCAAGCAAGAGTATAAGAGAAATTGAAGATCAATGAATCAGCCACAAAAGTTAAATTGGGAGTTTGAAAAGTTGACATGTGAAATGTGGAGTAAAAAGGGCTTGATTGTGGCTGCTTCAAAGAATGACTTAGCTGATTTTTTTTCTGAAAATGGACAGTGGACTGGTTCGGAATCAGTGCAGTGTAACTCCTGATCTGGATAGAATTAGCTCAAGCTCATATTGAAGAAAATGAAGGTCATTATATAGGCTACAACTTTTGTATTTGGACATTTGAATGTTTACATTCAAAATGTGGAGAAAAAATGGGTGTGAATCTGCTGGTTTCCACGAGTTTCAGCAAGTGCAGGTTTTTAGGCTGATGTTCAGTAGCCTGTATCTCAAAATCCGCGGGGAGTTAGACCAAAGTCATATTAGAAGAAATGTAGCCGGATGTTCGGGCTACAACTTTCATATTTTGAGTTTCAAGAGTTTAGATTTGAAATTTGAAGAAAAAGGCGAGCCAATTTGCTGGTTTGAGTGATTCAGAAATCTGACGCAAGTACAGTCAGTGTTCAGTTTTTGGGTCGGTCTTCAGAGCTAGAAATCTCCATTTTGGTTGAGTTTTGGAGCAAGGCTATATAATGAGTTTTGTAGTTGGATGTATCCTCTACAATTATTGTATTGGCTGATTCCTGAGCCGGCAAATGGAATGGGAGATCGAGACTGCGTTTGGGGCCGGTTTCAGGCGGGTTTTCAGACTGAGCTCGACGGTGCTTCGCTGTCGCCGCCGCCCACCGCTCATGGCGGTGCGCCAACTTTCGCGCGCGCCACGCGCCGGTGCGGGCGAGGGACAACGCGAGGTCGGCAAGCTGCTGCTGGCAGTGGTCGCTGCGTGCGTGGACGGATTAAGGCCTGATCAAGCCGAGCGTTCCTCTTCCTTTGCTTTTCGATTTGGCCGTTCATCGCCGTCCGCCATCGCCACCGGTTTTCCACCGCCACCACTACCTTCCTGCTCAATCCCTCCCACCCACACGTGCCCTAGTCCATCCTCCTACCACCCCGTCCTTGCCTTGCCGACACCGACGCGCTGTAGCCACCGTCGCCGCCGTCGCCGTCCACAACCGCCGCCGTCTTCGACCTCCACGGTGAGCCCCATCCTCCCTCCCTTCTCCCACCTAGTCAAGCACACGGGTAGACCGTACGTGAACCCCAGGAGACATCCATGCTGCTTGTTCATCTAGAGAACCACCCCATCGACCAGAACGCGCAGCACTAGCCCGAGCTCGCCGCCGCCATGGCCGTCACCAGGGACAAGCTTGGTCCCGAACCCTAGAGCTCGTGCTAGCGAGAGCGTCGCGTGTTCCATGTTGTGGCGAAGCTTTTGGTGTCGTTTGTTGCCCTGGAGATTTGATCCCCGAGCCGTGCTCAGGGGACGCTTGCCGTCGCCGCCGCTGTCCAGCTCGTGCAGGCCACTGCTTTGGGGGTTGACTTGGGGTTTGAGTGCGCGAAGGTCAGGGACAGAGGTCCGTGGAGTGGATTGTGCCGGGAACCGCCTGGTGTGGGCGCCGTGGGTAGCGCCGCCGCGCTCGGTCCTCCGGACCGACCGCCAGCGCGGGCGTTCGGAGAATGAGAAGGGAGAAAGAGCGGTAGTGGGCTGGGCCGTTCGACGGCTGAAGAGAGGAGCCGTTGGACCGGGCCCGTTTGCCGGCCGGTAAAAGAGAAAAAGGAGAGGGCGAAGCGGGCCGGGCCGCCAGTGGAAAAGAGAAGGGAAAAAGGGGAGAAAAAGAAAAGAAAAGAGTGGGCCGGACCGGGCCGGCCCATCAGGAGGTTTTGTGGACTGCGGGCTGTATTAAGGGATAGGCCAGGGGGTTTTCTGCAAAATGGAGAGTTTTAGGTTTATTTAGGTTTTTAATGTTTTTAGAAAATGCATTTCAATAGGAATAATATTTAGAAATGCATATCTTTTTGTAGGAACCTCTAAAATTAATGAAATAAATTCTATTGCAATAGTTGCATTTTCTTTTATGCATCTAGAATATGGTAAATATATTAGATGCTTTAATAATTATTATCCTTGATTTTAGGGTGGAGTTTAAGGGTTTGTTTAATTAGAAAATAGGGTTTTAATTAGTTTTTCCTTTATTAAAATCCTTGAAATATGTCTAATTAACTCCTTTGTGCTATTTAGGTGTTTGATCAAGTTTAGGTGGGCTTGAGGGTCTCTAATTTAATTATTTCATGTTTTGCATCATGTCGTGTAGACCAGGACCCGTTGCAGCCAGAGTTAGTGGAGGTCCCCGACGACGTCCAGGAGGGGGACGAGATGGTGTTCGAGGCGGAGACCGAAGCCGTTCCGCAAGCCCCAGAAGCCTCTGTTGCTGCAGAGCCAGAGATCTGTGAGCCAGGCAAGCCCCGTAGCATTCCCGTCCCAGTACTAACTTAACTACTGTTGTCATGATTGAGCCCATGTTTGTGCATTAGATTAGGATAGAATGAATTGAGCCCATGTTTGTGCATTAGATTAGGATAGAATGAATCCTACTTTTGATGCATTATCCATCCTTGTTTAGAGCATCTCTGCCACCTTTTCAAAAAGATAGAGTAGAGTTGCTTAGATCTGCTCACAATAGTAGTAAATCAGGTGTGATCCCAATCACCTGCCACTAGGTAATGTTGGCTAGAGAGCTAAATCTGTTTAGTGAGTCTTTGAAAGTGTTGGGCAGGACAGATGATTGTTAAGTAAGGAATATGTTGGACGTTTTGGTAATTTTGAGTTGGTCCTGCCCACTGGATAAGAATAGGAGTTGCTGTGGTCTGCCTGTGGTCATACCGGTATAGGGAGCCGGGAAACTGATGTACTTCTATGGTACTAACGGTTGAACTGTGACTCACCGTGTCTGGCGAGGAATGTTGGCGGGGTCGTAGTCAGTAACCCACATGCCTTTGCCCGGGCAATGTGTAGGGAATGGGGATGCGACCCCGGGCTATGTGGGCATAGTTCAGGCAATGGTGGCCGCAGGGGGAAAAGTAGCTTCGTGTGGCCTTCTGGGGGCGTGCACGCGGCGTGTGTTCCAGGTTTACCCCTGCAGGGTTTGAAATCGATTCGAATCGCCGAGTGTCACGGTTTTGATACACGCATAAACCTGACAGATAATTTTATTGCATGTTATGTGATGTTCAGCTCTTATGCCTTAATTCCTACTGTTTGGCAGTAATGGTTGGTTCACCTAGCTATATAGAGTTGTATCTTGTCAATCTAAAATATGGTAAGTAGATTAGCAGTTAGTTAAGCTAAGCTTGCTAGTCAGTTATTTCTGTTTAACTTCACAGCTTGCATGTCCTTGTGATCCCTTTAGAGTAGTTCGTCGGGTAAGTCTCGCTGAGTACCTTTGTACTCAGGGTTCTTTTACCCTTGTTGCAGTTGAGCCTGAGGAGTAGGCTTTTGCTGGCGCTGTGGAGGTCCGTGGATCCAGACATGTCAGGGCACGACATGGTCTGATGCTAGTTGTTTAATTACCTTGTAAACTGTTGCTGAACCTAGAACCTGTGTGTAATAACTTTAAATGGAGCTACTCTGGTTTGTATAAATCTTACCTGTCTGTGTTGTATAATTTACCTGTGCAATATCTGTGATGTTTCCTCTGGTGTTGGGATCCTGAGTATTGGTGATGAGAACAGCTGATAGTGAGAACTCGGTGGAACCTCGGACTTATGCTGACCCAGGTGTGTGACGTGTTAGTGTTTCACACTGCAGATCACACCTGAGTCAGTTTAAGTAGGGCTGTTCCGTCACATATATTATATTATATTATATTATATTATATTATATTATATTATATTATATTATATTATATTATATTATATTATATTATATTATATTATATTATATATATGTGTGTGTATTCGAATTCTATATACTAGTTGTGCAAATACGCGGGTCATCTCTCTAGTTTATTAGTGTCGGATGTTTGGACCCGGCAGTCCACACAGGGTAGCCTACGTGGTTGATTTGTTGAGGGACAGATCGAGGATCAGAAGTCGATGGTAACACAAGACGCAAGGATTGAACAGGTTCGGGCCGTCGAGATCGACGTAATACCCTACGTCCTGTGTTGGGGGTGATTGTATTGCTGTGTATGAAGTTCCTGAAGGATCTCCGTAGTTGGGTTCTGTCCTAGGTTTCGTAGATGTTGTAGATGTCGTGGGTTGTATCGTGTTCTGGAGGGGGGTCTCAAGGCGCCTTATATAGTCCGGCTGCCTTGAGTTACAAGTCGGCTAGAGATCGTAACCTACCCGAAATACAAGGATTCGATCCTATAACGATTACAGATATCTTTCCCTATAATTCCGGCTAGCTTATCTTGATCTCCGAGCTTCTTGCGGGATACGCTGTCTTCTTCCTTGCCGCGCGCGCCATCGCGCCCATCCGGTTCGCCCGACTGGTGGGCCTCCCGACTGGTAGGCCACCCAGTCTGTCAAACCGATCCAGTTGCACTCGGATTGGGCCGCCCCTTGCTGGTTGGGCCAATCCGCCTGCTGGGTACCCCTGGGGGTCTACCCCCGACAAGCCCCCGAGTAGTACGTGGTTGAGAGACAAGTCGGCGAGGTCGTGCTGTCTGATGAGCGTCGAGCTTGCTGCAGTTGGAAGCGAAACCGCGTGATACTGGAGAGAAAAGAGCCGTTTCCCAACGGATGCGCCGCGAGGTGCGTCCGTTGGCCGTAGCCCCCGAGCCTTGAAGCGATTCCGAAGGAATCGGTCCAAGGGTTAGTAGCCTTCTTCTGAGGTCGTCAGACAATCAACGGATGCGCCGCGAGGTGTGTCCGTTGGCCGTAGCCCCCGAGCCTTGAAGCGATTCCGTAGGAATCGGTCCAAGGGTTAGTCAAGGAGCATCTGGCTAGATCATCCGACGTTAATTTCGGCGCCCAGCCCCCGAGCGTGAGGGCCGGGTCGAGCTGTCCGAGGCACGCCGAATAGTCGCCCAGCGCCCAGCCCCCGAGCGTGAGGGCCGAGCACGCCGAGTGGTCGTCCCGGCGCCAGCCCCCGAGCGTGAGGGCTGAGCACGCCGAGTGGTCGTCCCGGCGCCAGCCCCCGAGCGTGAGGGCTGAGCACGCCGAGTAGTCGTCCCGGCGCCAGCCCCCGAGCGTGAGGGCTGAGCACGCCGAGTGGTCGTCCCGGCGCCAGCCCCCGAGCGTGAGGGCTGAGCACGCCGAGTGTCCCGGCGCCAGCCCCCGAGCGTGAGGGCTGAGCACGCCGAGTGGTCGTCCCGGCGCCAGCCCCGAGCGTGAGGGCTGAGCACGCCGAGTGGTCGTCCCGGCGCCAGCCCCCGAGCGTGAGGGCTGAGCACGCCGAGTGGTCGTCCCGGCGCCAGCCCCCGAGCGTGAGGGCTGAGCACGCCGAGTGGTCGTCCCGGCGCCAGCCCCCGAGCGTGAGGGCCGAGAACGCCGAGTGGTCGTCCCGGCGCCAGCCCCCGAGCGTGAGGGCCGAGCACGCCGAGTGGTCGTCCCGGCGCCAGCCCCCGAGCGTGAGGGCCTGAGCACGCCGAGTAGTCGTCCGGCGCCCAGCCCCCGAGCGTGAGGGCCGAGTCGAGCTGTCCGAGGCACGCCGAATAGTCGCCCAGCGCCCAGCCCCCGAGCGTGAGGGCCGAGCACGCCGAGTGGTCGTCCCGGCGCCAGCCCCCGAGCGTGAGGGCCGAGCACGCCGAGTGGTCGTCCCGGCGCCAGCCCCCGAGCGTGAGGGCGAGCACGCCGAGTGGTCGTCCCGGCGCCAGCCCCCGAGCGTGAGGGCTGAGCACGCCGAGTAGTCGTCCCGGCGCCAGCCCCCGAGCGTGAGGGCCGAGTCGAGCCGTCCGAGGCACGCCGAGTAGTCTTCGTCTTCCTCGTCATGCGGTAGCGCCAGCCCAGTACTCAAAAGCACTCAGCTAGCGATCCTTGTGGAGTGTAGCGCCAGCCCGAGTGCTGCAAAGCACTCGGCTAACGACCGTCGTGGAGTGTAGCGCCAGCCCGAGTGCTGCAAAGCACTCGGCTAGCGACCGTCGTGGAATGTAGCGCCAGCCCGAGTTCTGACTGACTCGAGTACTCAGCTGGCGGCGATGCCGGAGTGGTCCAGCCCCCGAGCGTAACAGGTAAGCTCGGGATCCAAACATGTGCCCTGCAATGAAGATATGAAGGATAGGTAGTATATGGTGTAGCAAATAATAATTCTGGAGAAAACATTCGGCGTTGTATGTAATAGAATTTCTACTTCCAACTCTTTAAGTCTATTAATTTCCTCGGGTAGTTTTCCTGTTACGTTTATGCACCTGATCCCCGATAGCCGGCGCAGGGAGCTGGGCCGCATGCACGCGTAGGAGCGTAGGCGTACGGAAGAGTCGAGGTTTCACGGATTAAGGCGTGTGCTTCCCAAGTACTTTAGCGACTTGTACAAGAGTGGAAAAAGAAATAAACGATGGAGAAAAATGCAATATGCGTCTGTTGGGTGTAGCCCGACTGCTCGTGTAGCGCTCGGGCTGTATAAGCAGTCGGGAACAAACCAAGGGTAGTCGGCGATGATCATGGAGACTTGTATATGGAGATACGCGGTGACCGAAAAAAATATTATGAAAGTATTAAAGTATGACTTAGCTTGATTCGTGGTCGAGGCAAAAAATCGGCATGCTATCCTTGCTTGTAGTTGCGGCCGAGTAGTTCGGAGTTCTGGATCGGCGTGTTGGCAAGTGGCGTAGCGGAGTAAGCGATTGTAGTCGGCGAATTGGCGCGGCCGTGATACGCCTCTGGCTGGTATGTCGGAGTCGAGCAGCCGAGGCCCTCGTCGGCACATCGGCGAGCGGTTCGGTGAAGTCGTCGTATCGGCGAATCGCGTGGCGTGATGGAGTATGTTCTCGTTGTGTAACTCAGTCATGGTCGAACTGATCGTCAGATTCCGTCGAGCGCGGTGGAAGTTGTAGTCGGCGTGCAGATCGGCAGCGTGCACATGGGTACACGGCAATGATGACAACTTGCGATAGTCGGCGATGACGTTTTGGCCGGCTTCCATCTATGCACCAATGCGTAGCAGCATGTATGCATCCCACAATCCGAGACTTTCCAAGGGACGTGACTCCAATCCATGCATGCAACAAGTTGAAGCACACGTTAGTAGATGAAAATACCGGAGCATGGAAACAATCGTAGGCTGATTTGATGGGAAAAAAGAATTGGAAATAGAAAAAGGAAAGAATATATATCCGATCGTGAGTAGCATCAGAGTTAGCTTATTTTGCAGGTTCCAACTTCCAATACGTGTCCGCCTCCAATCTGCCTGCACTGATTGGCCTACGAGACCTTGCCATCATCGCACGGCGCTTGACGTTGCTCGAGGTCGGCGAGTCCACGTGGACGTGGATTGCCGCGGAACGGCAGGAATCACACGCATTGCTTCTGCTCCGATTCAGGATTGCTTAGCCGCCGTCGTGCAGCTGGGCGCACGCGCTTGGTGCGCATACCGCCGCCGTAGATGAGTCGGAGCTAGGTTTCGATAGTCTGCCATCGAGCTTG
This sequence comes from Alloteropsis semialata, assembly GCA_004135705.1. Classification (NCBI taxonomy): domain Eukaryota; kingdom Viridiplantae; phylum Streptophyta; class Magnoliopsida; order Poales; family Poaceae; genus Alloteropsis; species Alloteropsis semialata. The sequence goes on along the minus strand of CM014271.1, from coordinate 80,928,064 downwards.
CAGATTGATCTCGTCGATCAACCCCTACCTGGCGCGCCAACTGTCGGATGTTTGGACCCGGCAGTCCACACAGGGTAGCCTACGTGGTTGATTTGTTGAGGGACAGATCGAGGATCAGAAGTCGATGGTAACACAAGACGCAAGGATTGAACAGGTTCGGGCCGTCGAGATGACATAATACCCTACGTCCTGTGTTGGGGGTGATTGTATTGCTGTGTATGAAGTTCCTGAAGGATCTCCGTAGTTGGGTTCTGTCCTAGGTTTTCGTAGATGTTGTTGTTCGTGGGTTGTATCGTGTTCTGGAGGGGGGTCTCAGGGCGCCTTATATAGTCCGGCTGCCTTGAGTTACAAGTCGGCTAGAGATCGTAACCTACCCGAAATACAAGGATTCGATCCTATAACGATTACAGATATCTTTCCCTATAATTCCGGCTAGCTTATCTTGATCTCCGAGCTTCTTGCGGGATACGCCGTCTTCTTCCTTGCCGCGCACGCCGTCGCGCTCATCCGGTTCGCCCGACTGGTGGGCCTCCCGACTGGTAGGCCACCCAGTCTGTCAAACCGATCCAGTTGCACTCGGATTGGGCCGCCCCTTGCTGGTTGGGCCAATCCGCCTGCTGGGTACCCCTGGGGGTCTACCCCCGACAATTAGTAATCCGGTGGAATTTCGATCATATTGACAAAAAAATTGATTTGGCAATTGTTATTTCTGAGCATGTAATGGCCATCGATAAATATACGTTCATATTTTATTCATGTAAACAATGTTCTAGTGCAATCTCTAACCCTTTTTGACGTAAAATAAATCAGCGGCAAAGTACTCGTCTACAAATTAGTTATAGCGAACAAGTAATTGGAAATATTATCTACCACTCACGTGGCAGGACCACCCCCTTCTTCCCTCTCTTATATATGGGCCCACTTCATGCACCTCATTCTACTGTCCTCTTCCTCCTCCTACTGCCGCCATCTCCCGCCATCTAAGGTTCGAGGTTTGGGCATGGAGCTCCTAGGTCATTGTTGCCTCACTGGCCCGGTTAATGGGATGGTTGGCAGGGGCGGATCTAGCACCGGGTCAGCCGGGCTGGAGTCCCCCCTACAGCCTATGATATCCATTGGAGCGAGAGGTGGAGGAGAAGGTGAAGAGAGGAGAAAGAGGAAGAAATCGGGGCTAAAGAGGGTAGGGTGAAGGAGGAGGAGGAATAAAGTCCCCCCTACTACTTTGGCCTGCATCCGCCACTGATGGTTGGGGCTGACAATCAGCTTGGCGGAGGTCACCGGCGATGTGCAACCGAGACAAAGAAGGCGGACAATGCCAGTCGGTGGTAAAGGACAGTTGGTGGGAAAGATCAAACCGTGAGAGTGAGCTTTCGCTAACGCGATAACAGAGGATAGCGGGCGGAGCAGTGAGGTGGCGCGTCGCCGGGCCACCAGTGGTAATGAGAGTGGAGGGTGCAAGTATATATTAGTTCTTCCACGTTATATGGTCGTTAAGTTATCATCTCCAGATGAATATACAGATCGATGATTCTTTATGTGATGATGTTGATTCCACTATTGTCCTACACCGGCCGGTAATCTAACCTACATCCTAATTAGCTTTAGCACACATAATCAATAAATAAATAGTCTAATCCACCTAACTATATCATCACCACTGGGATCAGTACTCCACTCAAAAAGGGAAACCACGGAGACGCATCTGCGTATGGATCAGCATCCTATACGTACAATCGAGCTAGTGGTCGACCAAAGATCACCCTATCCACACACCACCTTTCCTGTTCATGTAAAGAAATGCATGCGCATAAACCCAACTCTCGGCCCGTTCTGACACGTGCACATCCACGTGTCCTCGTCAGGTCGCTCTTGACCGCTGTTTTAGCTGCAGCATATTGTTGTCTACTCCATTTTGACCCATTTTTGCATGTTCCATCCATCGCATGCATCCATGCATGGTTGTTTTCTTTATGTAATTTAGTAGTGGCTATATATATATAGGTAGCACTCGCTGGAGTGGCTTTGAGCACACATGTGATGCACGTACAAGAATGTCAAAGGAGTGTTGGATTCTACATATTCTGCAGGGGTTAGGTACGTAGATGGACACTCCTGTATAGCTGCGGTGCTTGGAATCTGATTGCATGCATGGTGTGCCATGCACCTGCGCTAAACTCCGCCAACTGCGTGCATCTCAAACATATACACATGACGATCGTTGACAATTTCGTTCCCGGCCGCCTAATTTCGGTAAAAGCTAGTAACAGCAATTTTGTACATACATTAGCTGGAACTTACTCTCAAGCCTTTTATTTGTTTATCCTTTTATTTATCTATCACTAGCCATATATATATACTTGAATCAATAATTATTGGACGACCGATCGAGTTAATTAGGACTCATGAGGGGCTCATACTATACATGTATGACGACGTCCCAGGCATCATGCCCTCAAATATTTGCAAAAGTGCATTGTTTTCGATACGACAATGCGCATGATGCAACGATACGCTCACTTCATCCTAAAATTTTGAATTTTATATGAACACTTTTATTTTGATACAGAGTATATTACATTGAGCACCCAAAGCTCTGCACACATCAACTAGCATATATGCTAGTTGTTTCTTGCTTGTGTCATTCCCAATGAACCAATGCATATGAACATCTCTGGGGACTTGCATTTGATCGACCAGCAGAGGCTTTTTGGTCTTTGCTGCCGCGTCGTTGCACGTAGCACTACATATAGGGATAATAAGTTCGATCGATGCGCAAGCAATGATGTGTCACTACACACTGCCTCTTCTTCTTACGTTGGGACTTGACATATATGTGCCGACATGTCAACCGTACGTGGCAGCTAGCCCATCGATCGTTGCACGTACGTGAGTGTGGGTTTCCAGCATCATCCAGGCGAGAGCATTATATAATGCACGCACGCACGGCTGCCATCCATCGACCAGATAAGGAATATATATTCATCGCCTCTCGCTCTGCAGTCTGCAAGTATATCTATACATATACATATATGCTAAATATATTATATATGTACACCCTCACCCTGCATGCATTGCGCTTACGTATGCGTTCATGCATGCATGAATGGATTGTACGGGATTGCGTTCCGTGACGATGCGTGAGCTGTACAGCCATGCATGGGCGCTGTGTATCCGGTGCAAAGATTTCCAGATTTCTCAAGAATTCTTGACATGGATATGGATCCGTGTTAGTCAACGCAACAGAAACAGCCTCACGTGTGGACGCATCTGCTAGGTTCTAGCGACGTATATAGCAGCCTAGCAAGGTCGTACTTGTAGATGTGCATGCATGATGCATGTACCATTGTACCTAGACGTCGTTGTACCCCTGCCCCTGCTAGCTGAATCGTACGTCAGTCAACTTCTGAATTGTTATATATACACTAGTGGAGATGCACGTGCCCAGGCACGTGTTAAAAAAATACAATATATAAAGTACATTTTTTACATTGTTAGACAAAGATAAGATTAAAGAGATTAATTATTGCTGTCAGATGCTGTCAACACAAAGAAAATTGAGCATAGCCAATTATTGGTGTCACTCCCTCCATGATTTTATTTGTATAGTGGAGATGCACATGCCACAGGCATGTGTTTTTAAAACATAGTCAACAAAAAAAATCATATTCATATAAAATATACAAAACGATAATTATTTATAACAAAGATGTAATTGGCAATAATCAAATTTTAGAAAATAGATTCATCAATAATCAATAATAATAATAATTTTTGTCTCTTATAAATATGTAACACACTATTTACCTAGCATTATTTTATAATATAAAATAGATCTAGTAACGAACCATTTAGCATTCACTAATATTTAATAAAAAATAATCACTATTACAACTAACTCAATCCACCAATGAATTTCTTTTTCCTGCACTAATTAGCACCACCTATGATTTTCTCTCTCCCTCTCATAACTTGATATACATGTAAATTCCCTCTTTTCTCTCTCTACCTCTCTTGACTCAATACACATGTAATTCTCTCTCCCTCGGCTCCTAGTTTGATCCGCCATCGGCCTCTCTCCCTGTTGTAACTCGATACGCTCGTAATCTAACTCTCTCACATACTCTCTTAGCAAACTCATTCCACCTGTGTTTCTTCCTGTCTTTCTCCCACCCTCTCTACCTCTTCTAAATCAATCCACCAATGATTTATTCAGCTTCTCTCACTTCCTCTCCTAGACTCGATCCACTTGTGATTGTTTTTTTTTCCTTCTCTCCCCCTCCC
>CM014271.1:80878092-80901302 GCA_004135705.1 Alloteropsis semialata | reverse complement strand
AAACTTAGATTTTAAAGTAAAAATTATTTTTAAAAACCTATATTTAAATTTTCATGTGAGCTATTTACACTCGAGATGGTTTTCACAAAATCTTAAAACTTTGTGAACAAATATTATAAAACAAAAGTGATTCATTTGGCTTCAATTAGCATGATGGTAAATTTAAATTTTAAATTAAAAATATTCTAGAAACTATATTTAAGTTGTCACTTGACTTGTTTGCATTCGGGATGGTTTGCAGAAATCTTAAAACTTTGTGAATAAACTAGTGGAGAGGCACGTGCCACAGGCACGTTTTTCAAAAACTTAGTAATAAGAATTTTATATTTAAAAAATCTAGTATAAATAATTTAATATTTATAGAAAAATGATATGCGTCTTTTTAAAAAAAGAAATTTAGTATTATAGCACCAGAGATTGAAATTATCCTGCCCACACGTGTTTAAATAAATCAAGATTTTTTATGAAGAAAAATCATGGACCATCAGATTATATACCAAAAAATTTAGGAAGGAGGCCTACATATTAGTGCATCTTTGTTAAAAGAGTAGAGTGCGCATAAATATTTTTAAAACAAATCACGTAAAGCTCTTGTATAACAAGCATATACACAGAACACGCTCATTGAAGTAATCAATCACGTGAAGCTCTTATATAGTTTATCTCTACACATCTGCCAAAAAAATAACAAGCAGGCCACCGCCAGGGAAAAGCACCTTGCTCAAACAAATAATCATAACATAAAAAGTTTCTCTCGTCTCTACGTTATGGTTCTCCCGTATCACAGGTTCTACTACCAAACAATTTCCCAATCTCTTCATGTAGCTGGCATGCAATCAATTTCTCAATCTCTTCTGGTAGCTGGCATGCTGCTACAACCACCAGAATAATAGAACCCGTAGGTGTTAAAATTGGACTGTGTGATATGATGATCCTTCGAAGAATGGGCACCACAGATGCTGCATGAGCTTGAATTTCAATGATTACTGAATATGCCTCGTCCTTCCAGTAAGTCTGAATACTGAAAATCCATATGAACTGTGATCTAGAAAAGGATAAAAAAAACAAGCATGCTGCCGCCATTACATTTGGTGTAGGAGTCATGTTATTTCTAGTGGAGAGACATTACTCGCTCACTTACTCATAAAGAATAGCCTCCACAGTCCACACCATAGAGCAAAACTGCAAAAGGGTCAGGTCACATGTTCCTACAAATCACAAACTAATGAACATTTATGTAGATGACCTCACTGGCTAGGAGGCGAGAAATAGCATGGTGTCCGCGAAGGCCCTCACCTCATGGCTGTATGTGGCGGCAAGCGTGCGGGTGCTGGTGCGTGCGCAGAGTTGATGATTTTCCTCTAAATCATGGAACACACTAATCAACAACATTATATAAGTGAATGGAGAAATATTCAGTGTTCATACCTGAAAAAATCAAACATGGACATTTCTCTAAAGTATCCAGCACAATTATGAAATTTCCACTAAGAGGAAAATGTTCTTTGGCATGAGCATAGTCTGTACCGGCATGCACAAAGCCAATGGTCCATCAGTCTGGGACCAAGCCGGCTCAATGAAGATGACCAAAGCAGCAGGAGCGCTGAAAGAAATAAGAAATTTCAGAATTCTTAGATTTTTCAAAAGACAATAATTTGAATGCACTTTCATAAAAAATTAATCTGAATGCACCAAATTTCTAGATAAAGACAAAATAAACCTTTTCTGCAAGTTATCCTAGGTCAACACAATTCAAGAATACCAGAAGAGAGTAGAAGTGATTTCAGTGAAACCTAGTGTGCTTACTTGTGGGTATTGCTTTGATTCAAATACTTTTAAATTTAGTGGACCTGAAATAGGAGTAAATTTTTTGGATTAAAGTAATAATGGAAAAGCAGTATGACACATGATCAAGAATTTCATAAATAGTCAAATTCATAACTTTCACAATCTTTAACAACTTAAGTCTTCAATTACCTAAATCGACATTGTTGGAGTATATCTAATAAAGTAAAACAAAGTCACCATCATTCATCAAACATAAATATTGTATCCGGCCTTTGCAACATCAAGATAACCATCAATATGATATATGCTCCACACATATTTCCTGCATAAATAACATATACAATTAATTTGGGCATTTGAGGTACAGAGCTTATTTGTTTGGGAACAAAAAAACAAATTGGCTGTCCTTCATTACCAGAAGGTCCTTCCTTCCTCACAGTGATTTACTTTAAAATTATTTCAAAATGAGAAATGTATGCCTAATGGCAGTAATTTGTGGCAATTTATAAGAAAAAATAGTTATCTTATCGGCATGTAGATTGTAACCTTTTTGTCTCTACAAGTCAGCAAGACGTGTGATCATTAAGCATACGGAGTTTATCCAGCGATTGTTTCACCTCATGAAGGTCCTCGAGTCACCATCACTTATCGACGTTTGTCTCAACATATCTTCAGTAATGCAAAACTTCAGGATATGTTGTAGAGAGAATATGGTATTTGCTACGAAAGCGAGAAATTAGGATATGATGCTATTAGCAGACTGGAACCAACTAATCACTTGCAAGATCAAAGAAAAGAATTAGGATACTCAAAAGTGAAAGTGAAATTATACAGTTACATCCAAAAGAAAAATTATAGTTACATACTTACATCCTACACTAAAAACAAGAATATGTGCACACAATCCAGCAAAAGCATGAACAAGCAAATGGTACACAAACATTATTTGTTTTTAAAAACTCAAACGGACGTTCACCGTTGGAAAGAGGTTACTGATATTGATATTTACCTTGAATATAATCTCCTACACCAACTAAACAAAGCAGTAGAGCTGTAAGATTTGTAATTTGAAATCAGTCTAAATAACCTTAGAGAGAATTTTATTAATCAAGAAGTGAACAACGTGTGTCTAGAGCTTCACTATTTCGTATTTCCAGAGCTCCATGAAAGACAAAGCTAAACTTCGACAAATGCCACCATGCATCACTAATTGTCCTACCTGAAAGTCACAGAAGGTATGCAAATAGTTAGTTTCAATGTCACTCACATGAATCCCTAGGTGAGCTGTAAAAAAAAATGAATCCTTGGGTTTAGATCGAATAGATAGAAGCAAAAACAAAAGCATCAAACAATGAGAATATAATCTAGATATTGAGAGACCATGAAATTGCTAACACACAAATATGTTTGGGCACCAGTCATCCTTTTTGCCAGCTAGTTCTTCAAAGCATAACTAAACAAAAACAATATGGATGAACCGCTTAAACAATTTTGGGGGAAAAATAACTTCATGTTAAGCCCTCCCATTGTGTACCAAGCACAAAAAGTAACCCTCTACTCACCAGCGTGAGAGACCATGGGCACCACCTAAACATCTAAGCACTTGGAATAAGAAAAGAATTAATATCAACGTTTGAACAATGATCAACAGTGTCAAAGGGGAAGGCATCAAAAGTTTTGAAAAGATACTCCATGAGGACCTGCAGATGTCCTAGATATGTCCTAGATGTACATTCAAAATAAATCTTAAATCAAAGCGGTGGATACTTACATTATCCAAGTCCCGCATTTCCTTCAATGCGTGATCAAGATCAAGAGCCTGAACACCTGGGATTAGGGCAGCTCCATCATCACCATGCTCAAGGTCTCAGCGACAAAGCGAAGGAAGCAGGTTGCAGGACTCATGGGACAAAAAAAACAGAAAGTGCTGAAGGATCACTGAAGCAACTAATTCACCCAGTCACCCTCCCTCTCCCTTAGATAGAACTGCAGAATGAAATAAGAAACACATCACAAAATTTAAGAATAAGATTTTACACAGAGCAGGCCACAATGACTAAAAAAGCATGATTGATGGTGTTTGTAACATCTCCAAGTGGAACACAATGACTAATTACGCTTTATGGAACAATGGCAACATGTAAGTAGTAGCATATATCAAAAAGAAAATGCAACTATTGTTTGAGTATTTGTTAATCACCAACAAACTGTATTAGATAAGACAAGATAATACTGGAAGAGAAATAAGAAATGTATTGCCTCAAAATATTTGTGTATTTCTACTGCAACAAACTCAATCCACATGTAGGCCATAGCATCACATATTTTCACCCCAGTACATTTCCACATCTACTCCTTAATTAGCAAAACATTGGCGACCTACCCAACCCCGCTCCAAGGGCAGGAATGCAAACCGGGACCATGCTCATATATAGTGTCAGTTTGCATCACAGTTTCACAACAGCTGGTCCTAGCTAGTCTTTGTGCATGAATCATTAGTCATGTATAATTTCGACAAATAAGCAAAGTGGCGTGTAGCTCACAGTAGAAAAAGGAGCCTCATCTTGGAACCTTTGACCTGCAACTAACATCCTAAATTGGATGAGAAAGTCATTCAAGCCTCCTAGCCTCCTGATAATCAAATCCATATGAATGTGCATTCTGGTCTTCCAATCTACAATATGACCCTGAAAATGGCAAAAGATAAATGAGAATTCTCAATTAATATGCAAAACCAAATGGGGCATCTGGCTTCCAACATAATATCCAAATATTTTAAATAGCAATGCAAGTTATGGCCAGAATAATCACCAAGCAATGGTAACAAAATGATATATAATGCAGTGCAAACAAGAGATACAGTTTTTCAAATTCTTCATGCAAGAATATATACATGTAGTAGAGATGCTATAGCAAAGTGCAATGTAGATTATTTCTTCCACCTCACCTTCCTACAGAAAACATATGAATTCTGTCATCGGCTTAATTCACCTATCTAGAGACCATGGATAATCAACCAGCAGAAATCAGGTAGTGGAAGGAAAGGCCTATTATCAGCAGGCACCAAGGACAATAAGGAAGGAAATCAACTAACTAATCACTGAACTGATTAAAAAAGGAAATCAGGATAGGGTCAATCACTTTTGAAAACAAACCTGGTAGCAATACTCACTTTCAAAGAAATATAGGTCATGCAATCATTTAGCTTCTCAAAAGGCATTTGAACATATCAGATTGCAACCAAAAAAGGCCTTTTTAGTGGAAGTTTCAGGACGAATTCACTTCATAATTTAATTAAGAAATTAGAGCAGCACATCCCTGGTGCTCTGCTGGTCACAATTGACTGTGCCACTCCTCCCACCAAATACATTTGAAATTTAAGCTTTCTAAAATATTTCCAAAGTGAGAATCATCACAACTTACAAAAAGATGATGTTCACGAACATTCCATAGAATGGTCACAAGGAAAATTAAACCAGAGCATGGAATCAGCAAGTCAAAATGCATGGCTAGACGACACCTGCAGATGATGAAAACACAGGTACTATATAAAATTGTAGAGTTAGAGAATTTATGATTTTACCTGATCAAGTTGAAGGAAAACCAAAGACTGACAAAAAAAAAATTATCCCAACACCCTTCCTGCCTTAATCTGTGGCTGGAACATCTCATTTCAGCACATCTTCACTTCTTAAAAATTAGCTGGAAAAGATTGAGACACCATATGCTGCAAAATCTCATTTGAACCCGTCTTCACTTCCTGCATATTAGTTTCACCCAACATCCTTTTTATCTCATTGAACCGTCATTTGTATTGTTATAGTTTCATCAATATGTCCTTCACCGCAGGGGCGGGCCCAAAGGGTGTGCCACATGGGCCATGGCACACCCTAAGAAATGGGCCAAGTCCATGTAAAAAAAAATCAATCTTCCCATCCAGCCCACTGCTCGGCCCATGAGCTGAAGAAAATCCTTCCCGGCCTACTTCCCGTCGCGACTCGTTCATTCGCGACTCGTGCGTTGCCCCCAGGTCTCAGAACCACCGCCGCCGTCGCCCCTTCCAGACTTCCGCGTCGACGCGTCGCCCCCAGGCCAGGACCCCCGCCGCCGTCGCCCTGTCCACCCCGGTCCCCGGCTCCCTGGCGCAAGGATCTCCGGCTCCCTGGCGCAAGAAGTCTTGTTGACCTCTCAGTTAAGTTTGTTGAGACAAATATGCATACCTTTTATGATACGGTTTACTTGCTTATCAAATTGGTATTGCCTGTTGAAAGGATATTTTCAGCTTTGAATTTAGTCAAAACCAAGAAGAGGACTAAGATTGGTGATAGTGTTTTGGATGATTGTCTTGTCACATTCATTGAGCGGGATATTTTCTTTCAAGTGGATGAAGAAGATATAATGGACACTTTCATGGCCATTAGACATCGTAGACCGGACAAGCCCAAGTAGTATTGTAATCTTATTTAGACTACTTTTAATTGTTGAATTCAAGACTATGTTATTTGCTATCTCATTTGGACTACTTTTAATTGTTGAATTCAAGACTATGTTATTTGTTACTTGTATCCCGAAATGCTTGGTGAATTTTACTGTTCTTTACCGAATTGAAAAATAGATATACCGTTTTGTATGTGAAATTTTATGCACGGCACACCCTATATCAAAAACCTAGGTCCGCCACTGCTTCACCGTGGTTCGAGGTCTTCCAAACAACAAGTAGAACCATATTAACTTGCTTGATAAAAAACAGACAGGGCAAGGAAGCATATTAACTTGATTTACTTAAATAGCTGCGAGAATCAACTCTAATATGCAAATGCACTAACCTTTTTTATCCAAATGCTTCCTTGCCTGCTGAATTTCTTCCTGTGATAAATTAGCAATAACTTATATCACATATGTTTTAAGTAATACAAAACATATTTTACTGGTGAAACAGGCCCTGCACATCAAAGTGCACAATCAGATTTGTGCTATTTGAGACAACGGTGACTGTATCACAGAAAAGCAGGAATCTAGATTCGCTGTGCACACCCAGATTACATACCTTCTTCTCCATCAATCATAGGGTGGTAAGGTGTCTTGGGTTCGCTTATCTTCTCCCTTTCTGGTTTGTTTGACTCGATGTCGTTCAAGTTCTCTTCATCCCATTTGACACAGCACCTGAAACACAACGATCATGGCATTTTGCTGGGCAAACATTTATGTCAAACAGAAATTGAGACAGCACTAACCTGGCCTTCCTGGGTTCTTTAGCTTTCATTGTGTACTGGCAAAATGCACAGTGACTCAAGAATAATAAACGTTCAGAACATCTAATTTATTATTACGCATCTGATAACATAAAGCAATAGACGTACCACAAGGCGCGGTAATTTCTGCATCACATGAAACTGGCAGCTGCGACGTAGTCGAACCCTTTCTCTTACGATTATTTCCCGTCCGCGGATTTGCCGTGTTTGTAATGTCACCAAGGGGATTCCGATTGTTGTCCATCTAACAAAGAAACGAAATTAGCCGCCACATTTTGTGATTCCCCAAACAAAGTCACGACAATTCGTAATGTTTATCTGGCCGCGATGCATGTCTCTGGTTCACAAACCGGCCGCGATCCCTGTCATTGGTTCCGGATGGATTCAGAGCAGAGACAGAGAAATTTGGAGGCACGAGTTTGGAGGCACTGAGCATCACTGACCTCGGAGAAATTTGGGGCATGCGGAAGCGATTCCTGGCATCAAATTCCTACGGAACATGGAACCTGGCGTCAAAAATTGATGGCGGGATGGTGTCATGGCGTCAAACAAAACCTGGCGTCAAACAAAAAGGAATTTGTGAGGGGTGTCCACGGCGATGGTGTCCTGGTGTCAAACAAAAAGGAAAGAAACCTGGCATCAAAAAAGGCAGATAGTGTCTTGGCGTGAAACAAAATCTAGCGTCAAATAAAAAGGAAATAAATTGATGGTGTCCACGGCGATGGTGTCAAACAAAAAGGAAAGAAATAATATGGAGTCCTGGGCATTTTAAAATTTCGAAACCTGGCACCAAAAAAAGGCAGGCAATTTGCTGATGGCGGCATTTGCTGATGGAGTCCTGGCATGCGGCATCAAAAAAGGTAGGCAATTGAAATTTTGAAATTATTTGACATGATGGGGTCCTGGCGTGCGACCTCTTTAAATTTTGAATCAAATAAGGCAATTAGCAGCCAGGCAATAAGGAAACAAATACCCGAAAATCGGGCGGGATTGGAATTTTGAATGGTGGGTACACGGGTGGGTAACTAAAAAGCGTGGTGAGAAAAAATTAAAATGTTTTGCCGCAGCTATTTTCTAACAATCAAGTTTTCCCTCCCCCCTCCTGTCAAACTTTTTGGACTGCATTGTGGGCCCATCAAAGAAATTTGTGAGAGGTAAGGTGGGTAGCTTTTGAGTGAGAATTGTCTCCAAAAGTTATTCTCTTTATAGTATAGATATATATATATATAGAACACTAAAAAAACACTACCAGATCACAGGGCAAGTCATTGAACCTCATATTTAATTCAACTGCTACACTAAGATATCAAGGAGCCAGAATAAAAAAATGGCACAAGAAAAGTGAAGAAAACAAAAATGAGGCAATGCAAGAGCGACTTGTAATTGGCATGTACCATGCAATGATTTCCTTCCATTCCACCAAGATATAGTCAGATGGTCATAGCATCAGCACTGCAAATGCAAAACTTAAGGAATTTGTTCAGAAATTGGGGTCTAAAATAATCTAGCTAGTTAATTGCAATGACTAATCATGTTGACCTATTGCAAAGCATGAAAATCGTAACATGCATTTTTTTGAGATAGAAGAAATTAGAATTAGATTCATATATGTAGTTATGCAGTCCCTCCATCTCTTGCCTATTTCCAAAAGATTCCTTTCAGTATATATGGCTCAGGTCTTAGCCTTGCAGATGCATCCTCAATAAGCCTATTTATCATTCACTGTTCAAAATACCCAAAACCTCAAAAACCAAATCATCAGTACATCTACCCTTCCCTTCTAGACACTATTTTCACTTGACATTTCAAGAGCCCAGGGTGAAGTTACTGGATTGCAAGAGGGGAGAAGGGGAAAAAAGATACCTTTCTACAATGACAAGCTCCTGCACCTCGATCTTCACCTCAAGCAACTTCACAAACACCAAGCAACTTCACAAGCACCCATTTCCTTCTCATAACATTTCTGCTAGCAAAATTCCAGGAACATTGATCATAAAGAGTCCAAGGTCATCACAGTTTCTTAAATAGTGAAGCTTTTGATGCAGCTACCAAAACTGTAGTACACCATTTTTTACTATTAGGGAACCTTTCAATAATCAGTGCATTCACAACATCCATGTGCTCATTCCTAGTGGAAAGGATTGCAAGCTCTTGCATGTAGACTGCAAGTCAAGAAATATCAGGTCAAATAATGTCATGCAACAGGACAAAAGGATTTAGAGGAACTGCATGTTGTTGCTTCTTCACACAGCAAGTGCACTAATCATCAAACAAAATATGTGTATAGTTCCTCTTTCCAATACAATCGTGTTACTCGTGTTACTGCATAAAAAAAGTAAAATACCGAGCTGCGAAATGATAACTAAAAATATTGTGGGCATATATTTTGAATCACATGGAAAACAATTCAGAAACAATTAGTGCAAACATACAGGCATGCTGAATTTACAGGAAAAAAGAAATAATAATGATCAGATTTAATAAAGCATGCCAGAATAGAAAGACCAATGATACCACAGTTTCCTCACCTATCATATCCAGAGGCCAATCAAATATGCATTCCCTCACATGATAGTTTTTGAGGAAATATCAAAGCTGAACCTGAAGCAAGGTATTAGAGAGCATGAGATGGGCAATGATAAACTTAAAATTAAAAGAAAAAAAAAAGAAATGGTGGCAAAATGTATGGGATACAACTTACCTTGCAGCAGCAGTTGGACTGATGTCAAAATTTATCCATTAATTGAATCAGAACACGCTCTTTTCTCTTGCAGGTTTTATTTGCCACGAGTAAGGATCAGGCTAGATTTTATTTGCTAGTACACACTATCAGAGGTTGATTGAACCATTGAAGCAATGATGGATAAAAGCTAACCTGTTTGAAGCCGCCACTAATTTATGCCAAAAGTCCACGACAACCATGGTCTGATGAAGTACCTAGGCCTGGCGTCAGGTGCCACTCAAAAGTATATATATCGGCCATCAACCTCGTGCACCTAAAAAATCGTTCTACAATGAATGGCAGAGATTGAATGGGAAACAAACAAGAAAAAATATTCATGCAGAAAAAACAATAATAATAATATTAAAAATAGCAACAGCGATACTCAATATTGTATGCCCAATTAGATCAGGGTTTAACCATGTTTCAAAAAAATAAAATTCATGGCCCAGGGTTTAATCTAGCACGGACACATCATGCCAAAAAGTGTTATGTATAGTTCATATATATGCGGGATTACATGCTCCTGGAAGCGGAGAATCTATTCCATAAAAAAATTATATGCCCAAATGCTAAAATGAACTCACCTCCCAACCGTGATGCTCGTAGCAGCTCCTGATGTCCAAAGGGCTATAACCAAAAACATATAGGCAAGTCATAAGCATTTCAGGTAAAATAATTCATCACCTCCAAGTTACACGTACAATGTAAACAAATTAATTGTAGCTTCCTGTTAAATGGCCAAGACAATTTTCATAGTACTTATTAGTAATCTATTATGCAACAACCTAGGAATTCCATACATAAGAAAATTATTTCAGATTATAAACAAGAAAGTTTGGCGTCAACTAAAAGAAACACACCTCAAGAGTAAAGCTTCTCATTCCTGCGACAGATAAACTTGAGAGCATTGCACGCTAACCACTGCTTTCTTTAATCCATTCCATCATCACTAAAGAAGACTTTGCAACAATATCCGTGTGATCTGAAACTAAGATCTTGGGCATGCTTCATGCAAAATCTTACCGGCTACCAATACTATAGAACAGTCAACAGAGACTATCGTCATACAACCTGAGAAATCTATCACAATTTGAATATGTAAATGTTTTTAAATTGAAATCCCTAACCTGTGCGGCATTAGATTGGCACGTGTGCGAAGCAATTTCTCTACCTCCCTGTCATCGCTTGGGCGACTGCCGCCGAGGTCAACCGGGTTGGGGAAGCCAACCGCATCCGCCACCGTAGTCCCAAAGCGATGCAGATGGCGGTGGGGATACGCGCTATGGCCGGCCGCTGCCGCCGTCCCCGAGGCACTCTGAGAGAGACGCTGAGGATGGGATGTTGGTACGATGCGCCGGCCGCCAGACGGTACATCTCGCTCGCTCGCTCCCTCACGCACGCGACAAACCCCCCGCGCCGCCGCCGGAGAGGGGGTCTGGGGTCCTTGCTGGTTGGGAGGCAGAATGCGGCAAGGGGATATGAGGAAGAAGAGAGAGAAAACAAGGAAGGTCTACTGCTCGAGACCGGCAAGGCCACAAGGAAGGAAATCAACAGTCATCTCTCATCCGCGTGAAAAAAGGAACATAAATTCAGGGGCGGGATTGGTGCCAGAGCAAGGTAATTAGACGCAAAATAGGAAACGGAAGATAGAGAAAGGGAGGGTAATAGGGAACAACGACGAAGTGAATAAGGAAACAAATACCCGAAAATGGGGCGGGATTGGAATTTTGAATGGTGGGTACACGGGTGGGTAACTAAAAAGCGCGGTGAGAAAAAATTAAAATGTTTTGCCGCAGCTATTTTCTAACAATCAAGTTTTCCATCTCCCCCCCCTCCTGTCAAACTTTTTGGACTGTATCGTGGGCCCATCAAAGGAATTTGTGAGAGGTAAGGTGGGTAGCTTTTGGGTGAGAATTGTCCTCAAAAGTTATTCTCTTTATAGTATAGATTTGCCCGCTTATTTGGCGGTTAATTCTACAAAGGAAAAATCGTCGCGCGACCGCAGGCGCTGTGGCGGTTCTCGAAACGGCCAAATCAAACGGTGGTTTTATTAACCGTCATTTCATTGGTGGTTACAATTTTCAATATTTAAGCTAAAATAATGGTTGAAAAAATGTTTAATACGTTATAGGTTATTAAATTTTTTTATATTAATAATCATGGCTGCGATTTAGTAGGCCAGGCTATTTCAGTAGGCCGGTGCAGACTATTTGAGTAGGCCGATGCAGTGCAGGCTATTTGAGTAGGCCGGTGCAGGCTATTTGAGTAGCTCGATGCAGGCTATTTCAGTAGGCCGGTGCAGGCTATTTGAGTAGGCCGATGCAGGCTATTTCAGTAGTCCCGTCATACCTTTATAGGCTTTTCAGACCCGCCATGCTGTCTTATAGGTTTTTCAGTGAGGTAGCTTGTCAAGCCTGAAAGAGCAAGGGAATCCATCAGGGCATTTCACGGGCTCGCTATGTATGTGTGAATCCAAGGGGCATTTGCCTATAAAATCCAAAGCTCCCACGCTCAGATGTGCACGAGAAACAACAATGGCTAACCAGAGTGGGAGTGGGTCTAGGTATAGAAGGCAAGGTGAGTTCATGCATCTGCGCCGGGAAATGAAAGCCATGGAGGGAGCTCCTCGCAATGATCCAGAAAGAACTATCCTTACTGCCAACCAGAGGCCAAAGGATGAGATACCACCCGAGTGCTATTGTGGCATGAACAGCGGGATGACTATCTCATTCGAAGAAGGCACATACGGGAGGAGGTACTGGTGTTGCCAGAGGATACATGAGATAACAAACAGTTCGCAGGTAATGGCCTCAAAGAAGATGAAATGTAGATTGTTTGTAGTACTAACATTGTTATCATTTTTTTACGACTTGACACTGGGAGGCAAAAGGACTGCTACATCGGACACCAGGACGTGTCACTTCACCGAATGGATCGACGACTCCATCAGCTGGAAGGACCAGATGCGCTGGGACGAGATGAAGATGAGAGCCGAGGAAGGACGATAGGCGGCACAAAGGGCTGAAGCTAACAGACTTGCATATGAGCAATTCAGGAAGGATATTGAAGAAATTAGGAAGGAATGTCGTGAGAAGAGGGATTCATAAGGTCCCTGAAGTTATCTGTCTGGCTATCTAAATTCCCTAAGGCATGTTAGGTTTAGGACGACTCATGTTAATTGTGTCGCGGCACGTGCCAATAAAAAATGTAATAGATTCTCTAGGTCAAAGGTTAATAGTGCTACCAAGTTGCATTATTGTACTGCATAAGTACTGTAGGCAACATTGCTATATGCATCATGACCTTTTCTGTTATGCAATTTAAATTTAATGAAAGCCAAGGCAATTCAATGCAGTGATATGTTGTCTTTTCTATGCATTCGTTCTCATTCGAAGAAAAATGAAGAGTCCAACACAGTATTATGAGCTTCAAAATGAGAATATTAAACCTCGAGCAGCATTTAACTTGACGAAGAGTAGCACTAGGATACATAGCTTGACCTTGCAATGGCATGTACGGCATACCTTTCTAACCTAAACATGCGCCGTTGCTGATCCTAACATGCCTTAGAGAAATTAAATTGACGTTTCGACGAAGCGTCCAGTTCTGCTACTCGAAAGAGAAGAGAGATCCAGCCGAGTGCTGCGAGGGAAAGTAGTACTTAGGGCGAGGCTCGGTCGGTGGCGCAGGCGGTGGTGGTTGGCTACTGTTTAGGTGGCATGAGCACTGACAGTTAGGGTCATAATAAACTGGTGGCGCAAAACTTGGTGCACTGTCCTCCTCAGAATCATCAGGAAGGTCATCTTGAAGGAGCCTAGTGTTGTCCACCTCTCGCTGTAGGTCGTCGATGACGAGGTGGAGGTAGGCGATGTACTCTTCATATCGTTGAATTGGTGGGGGATCCATCCACCTTGTGAATCCGCAGCCGTTGGGAGCCAATGAGTTCTGAATGTTGTAGCTAAACGATTAGGATGTCAAATATGGATGGAAACATACAAATCCACGGTTATGACTTACATATTCCCTAGGGCATCGCCAGAATCGCCGTCCGCCCTCCAAAGCTGAATGTTGAACCTGCACAACACAGTACTCGCACCGACTTTCTGCGCTCATAAGGTCGGAGGCTGTGCTGCGGGCCGAAATCGCTCTTGGATTCGATTGGAAAATGTTCTGCAAACTCTGGAGAATGTTCAGTATAGATGGTTGGCTCTAAGTCGTCGTCGATTGCCATTTTGGTTTTTGTGATGTGGGTTCAAGTGGACGAATGAGCGTGATATTAATAGGCCACCAAGTACCCCAGCCAGTGGGCCAATGGATCCATGTGGTGTGTTTGTTGCAGTCACTCAGGAGGGAGATGGTGTGGGCCATTCAATCCGTGTCGTGTGTTTGTTGCAGTCACTCGGGAAGGAGATGGTGTGGGCCATTTAATCCGTGAGATGTGTTTGTTGCAGTCAGTCAGAAAAAATAGAATATATGAAATCAGGGCCAAATTCTCTCATTCAGGTATAAATAGGTCCATAGATGTGAGCATCCATACCACACTCCATTCATCTCTCACACATCCTCTCATCACCATGTCCTGGATGAATGGTCCCCTAGATCCACCTCCTCCACACCCTAACCTAGATGTGACAACTAGAAATTTCTATGGAAGACACAATGCCCTACCATGCGACTTTTGGCCACAATGCAACCATGGTCTAGATGTTGTAGTTTAAGTTTATGAGCACTTTGGTGATGCTGGACGACGTTTCTTCCGCTGTCTCTTTTACAAGGTTTGGATCCAACTTGCAGTTCGCATTTCTTCATATCCAATTATCCCTAATGAATAGTTTCACACTTATTCAGAGCCAAGATTACGGATTCACCTATTGGATAGATGGTCCAATGGATCCACACGTGCAAGAATACATCTGTGGGATATGGGTACCCCTGGGCCCACTACCGACCGGATAGCCAGTCGGCCTGGTCCCACGTCTGACAAGGATGGATGGACAAGATTGGAGAAGAACTTAACCAGCAAGGCATTTAGCGATATCCTCAGATCCCGCCCGGAGATCACGGCAATTATGTTGTAACCGACTTGGATTAGTTTCCTGATTTGAGCCGGACAGTAATTAGAAATAACCGACTTGTAAACCCTAGGCCGTCGGCCTATATAAGGCGGCCTAGGTCGACCCCTTTAGGTCATTGAATCCTTTTCGCCATCTACGCCACCCATTCCGTTGTAACCGAGAGCTTGACGCTGTTTTCCGGAACACGTCGAGCAGATCAATACAAGACCTCGAGCACAGGACGTAGGGTATTATACCTCCGGGTAGCCTGAACCTGTATAATCCCTGTGTCCCTGTGTTACCTCGAGCTCCCTAGTCTCGCGATTGCCCTTTGCCTACAAATCAACCATCTGGGTACCCCCGGGTGGACTGCCGGTCATTAGATCCGACAGTTGGCGCGCCAGGTAGGGGTAATCGTGAGGCATTACAGCTAGCTCGATGGCAGATCGTCGCTCCGTCATCTTCCCCGACTCCATCAAGGACTGCGCTACGCATCTTGAGGGTATCAGCTTCTTTGCTGAAATCCACTCCGCCACCACCACCGCCTCCGACTCCACCACGATGCCCGACGCTTCCGCGCCGACCAGCTCTGCGCTGACCTCGTCGCCGACTTCCTCGTCAGTCATCGCCCCGCTCCAGCAGCGGCTCGATGCAATCTCCATCAGCGACCAGGCTCCGGGCCTGAGCACTCGCCGGAGACTTCCGCCCCCGACTGAGCTCCTCGCCGGGTTGAATCGTGTCCAAGACACCCTTGCCGAGTGCATCACCATGTCGGAGGAGGCCCTGCGCCGACCCCGCAAAGCGCTCCCGCTAGGGCTCCGCAACGCCTCATCAACCTACTCGGCTCGGCTCCGAGAAGATATGTCTCAGATCCAATCTGAGATGCCACCCCAGCCCACCCAGTCTCCGGACTGCGGCGAGTTCCAGGTCGCCACAAGCGTGCTCTTGCCGGCCCCGGCCGACTCGAGCAATGACTCCAGCTACACCACGCCCCCAGGGCGTGAAGTCTTCGTCTCTGAGGATTCAGTTACTCAGGATGGAGATACAGATCTGGCCAGGGATCGCAAACGGGAGCGAAACGCTGCTCGAGCCCGCCGCCGTGTCGAAGAAGCAGCCCTGCCCCCGGCAGCTGCCGAAGACCCCGCAGCTGCCGCAGCTGCCGGAGTGGTCCCCCCGGGGGCCCCAGCAAGACAGCCTCCTCCTCCTCCTCGGGGTCCTTGTGGTGTCCGACCCCAGAACCTCGATGGAGCCTTTGCCAGGGTGCCGTTCCGCACGCCCCAGGCTAACGTCGCCGCCGCTTTCGCCGAGCTGGGACACATGCCCGACACCCCTGAAGTGCAACGGGCCCGAGCTCAATTGGAAGCAGCCCAGGAGCAGATCGAGCGATCGTATCGTGCCAGATCCCGATCTGGGCGATCAAACTCGACCCACTCTTCAAGCCACCGCTCTGCCCATAGCAGATCGGATCGGGGTCACCATCGCCAGAGGAATCCCACGCTACCCGTCGTGGAGGAAGAGGTGGCCCAGAACCACCATGAAGACGAAGAAGATGAGCGGCGTAACCCGCGCAATGCGGATCATCGCCGTGAACGCCACCAGGAGCGGCGCGACAGGCGCCAACGACATCCACCACCTGAGGATCTCCGTGATCGCATCAGGGAGTACGCCCGGGACCTCCGTGCCGACCTCGATGCCCGGCACCAGGAGCGTGACGCCGCCGAGCTCGAGCGCCGCGAACGGTACGACCGGGAGTACGGCCGACCCGACCGCCAGCCGGTGGGAGAGGCTGGTGACGCTGGAGCAGAAGACGACGAGCGCCGCGTTGTTCATGAGCTCATGGAGCGCGAGCAGTACGACGCACGGTACGGCCCCCCGCGGGACGACCGCCGCCAGTGGCGCGACGATGTTCGGCCCCGAGCCGACCCAGTTCAACCTCCCCGCCGCGACCACCGCAACGAGGAGATCTACGATGGTTTCGCCGCCTTCACCGCCCGACTCCGCGCCATCCGTTGGCCCGAGTCCTTCAAGCCAGCCCTCGTGGAGAAGTTTGACGGTCGCTCCGACCCCAAGCTCTGGCTCAAGACGTACCATACAGCAGTCAAGGCTGCCCACGGCTCCAACGACCAAGCTGCCGCCTACTTCCCTGTGATGTTAGGCAAGGAAGCACTCCTGTGGCTTGAGGGCGTCCCCCGGGACACCATCGACGGTTGGGCAGACCTTTGCCATGCCTTCACCAAGAACTACCAGGCAAGCTACACCCGGCCAGGGACCAGATTCGATCTGGATAATGTCAAGCAGAAGAAGGGTGAAAGTCTCCGAGACTACACCGACCGGTTTTTTGATAACCGGAACAAGATCGCCGATGTCCAGGATCGGGATGTCATCGACGCTTTCCGGCGCGGCCTTATCGACACCCAGCTGTTCCGTACGCTCTTCAAAACCAACCTTGTCACGGTCTCTGACCTGATGGAGGTGGTCAACGTGGAGGTTCGGGCAGATCAGGCTGAACAGGCCCAATTCAAGAACAAACAGAAGCGCCCGGAGGAAGACGACCGGGTTGACAACTCGAAGCGCCATGAGCCGTCACGTGGGCGCAAGGGAGGCCCTGAGCCCCTCGTAGCCCTAGTAGAAGCAGAAGGCCGGCCAGAACCCAGGTTCCTGCCCGAGGAGTTTTACGACACACTGAACGATCAGTGCCCTTTCCACAAGGACGCGAAGCACAACCTCCGTGATTGCCACGCGTTGCTCAAAGAACTCGGCGCCCTGCCGCCGACCAAGAAGCAGCGCTACAACAACAACGGCGGACGCTACAACAACTACCGTCGTGACGGCTACAACGGCGACCGGCGGGACGACTACCGCCGCAGAGAAGACCGCGACCGCCGCGACGACTATCGCCGTGGCGAGCGCGACCGCGATGCTCCGGCTCGCCAGGATGATCAACGTCGTCATGACGACGAACGCCGACCACCACCACCGCCGGAGGCGCCCAGGCGCGACGCCAACGGCGACTTCCAGCGTGCTGACCGCCAGGTCAACGTCATCATTGGGGGGCCCGGCGCCTTCCCAGATTGGCGCAAGGATAAACTCCACAAGTGCGAAGTGAAGATGGTATCCACCAAGCCGGTGGAATACCTCCAGTGGTCGGAGATGCCTATTGCCTTCAGCCGCGCCGACCACTGGGTCCACCTCCCCGAGCCAGGGTCCTACCCACTCGTCGTCGCCCCCGTCGTGGACAGGGTCCTCCTCTCCAAGGTCCTGATCGATGGCGGGAGCGCCCTCAACATTATCTTCACAAGCACCCTCAACAGCATGGGGTTCGACTACAGCAAGCTCCTGAGCGCCGAAGATCCGTTTTTTGGCATTGTGCCAGGAAAAGCTTCCTACCCGATAGGAAGAGTCGCCTTACCAGTCACGTTCGGCACGGCTGACAACTACCGCACGGAGTTCCTGTACTTCGAGGTAGCTGACTTCAAGAGCTCCTACCACACCATCTTCGACAGGCCCATGCTGGCCCGATTCATGGTGATTCCGAACCACACTTACCTGGTTCTGAAGATGCCAGCGCCCAATGGCGTCCTCTCCATCCGTGGAGATATCAAGACCTCGTTCGAGTGCGACGGCGAGGCCATCAAGATAGCCGAGCTGTCCCATCAACTCGGCAACGCCACTCTGTTGGCGGAAGAAGCCCCCAAGGCGGCAACCGGTGAGCCTGTCCTCCCGGAGCAGAAGCAGTAGCCCACGGCGCTGGCACCTGCAGACGCCCCCAAAGCTATAAGCTTGGGACTTGACGACCCCTCCAAGACGGCCCTCATAGGGCCAGGGCTCACCACCAAATAGGAAGACGCGCTCACCTCCTTCCTCCGGAACAACTGGGACATCTTCGCATGGAAGCCATCAGACATGCCGGGTGTTCTGAGGGAGAAGGCTGAGCACTCCTTGGACTTGAGCAAGACCGCGAAGCCTGCTAAACAGAAGCTGCGCCGATTCGCCCAAGAGCGCAAGGAGGCCATTAGGGTAGAACTGAATAAGCTCCTAGCTGCCGGTTTCATTAGAGAATGCAAACACCCTGAGTGGCTTGCAAATCCTGTACTTGTAAAGAAGCAATCCGGTGAATGGAGAATGTGCATTGATTACACGGATCTCAACCGCTACTGCCCTAAGGACCCCTTCCCTCTTCCGCGAATTGACCAAGTCGTCGACTCTATGTCCGGCTGCGTACTCCTCTGTTTTCTTGACTGCTACTCGGGTTATCACCAGATAGCCTTGAAGACATCCGACCAAGACAAGACAGCGTTCATCACCCCGCATGGCATCTATTGTTACAAGATGATGATGTTCGGGTTGAAGAACGCCGACGCCACGTACCAGAAGGCCATCCAAGGTTGCCTGCAGAGCCAAATCGGCCGCAACGTGGAGGCTTACGTGGATGACGTCGTCGTCAAGACGTATAACGCCGACTCCCTCATCGCCGACTTGCAGGAAACTTTCAACAACTTACGCCGATTCAGATGGAAGTTCAATCCCACGAAGTGCGTGTTCGGGGTGCCGTCAGGAAAGCTCCTGAGCTTCCTGGTCAGCCTTCGCGGCATCGAGGCAAACCCAGTCAAGCTGAACACCATACGCAACCTCAAGGAGCCAACGTGCAAGAAAGATATCATGAAGCTCACTGGAATGATGGCGGCCCTGAGCCGGTTCATCAGCAAGCTCGGCAAGAAGGGACTTCCATTCTTCAAGATACTCAAGAAGACGGACAAGTTCGAGTG
This sequence comes from Alloteropsis semialata, assembly GCA_004135705.1. Classification (NCBI taxonomy): domain Eukaryota; kingdom Viridiplantae; phylum Streptophyta; class Magnoliopsida; order Poales; family Poaceae; genus Alloteropsis; species Alloteropsis semialata. Next base: position 80,881,717 of record CM014271.1, on the reverse strand, counting down.
GACCCCTGAGGCAAGCAAGGCCCTGGCCGACCTCAAGGAATTCCTAGTCACACCCCCGGTTCTCACAGGTCCGACCCCCGGGGAAGAGCTCTTGCTGTATATCTCGGCTACCACTCATGTGGTCAGCACGGCCCTGGTCGCCGAGCGACCAAAAGAAGGCCACCCATACAAGGTCCAGCGCCCTGTATATTTCGTCAGCGAGGTGCTCAGCGAGTCCAAGGTCCGGTACCCCATCCTCAGAAGCTGCTCTACGCACTCCTGATAACCGCCAGGAAGCTACGGCACTATTTCCAGGCCCACGTGATTTGAGTCATCTCGAATTTTCCCCTTGGAGCCATACTCCACAACAGGGATGCCAACGGCCGCATCGTCAAGTGGTCCGTAGAACTCGGCGAGCACACTATCAACTTCGAGCCACGAGAGGCCATCAAATCTCAGATACTGGCCGACTTCGTGGCCGAGTGGACGGAGATCCAGACGCCAACCCCCGCGGAACGGCCAGAGCACTGGAAGATGTACTTTGACGGAGCCCTCAACCTCGAGGGAGCCGGCGCAGGAGTGTTGTTCATCTCCCCGGAGGGGCAGCACCTCAAGTATGTCCTCCAGATACACTACCAGGCTACCAACAATGGGGCCGAGTATGAAGCCCTCATCCACGGTCTCCGGATCGCGGTGTCACTCGGCATCATGCGACTCATGTGCTATGGCGACTCCAAGCTAGTCGTCGAGCAGGTGAACAAGAACTGGGACACGACCACGGAAACCATGAGCGCATACTGAACAGAGGTGCGCAAACTTGAGGCCCACTTCTATGGCCTCGAGCTCCACCACGTCCTCTGGGAAGACAACGTCGCCGCTGATGTCCTCTCCAAGTTAGGGTCCACTAGAGCCCAAATACCAGTCGGCGTCTTCGTCCAAGACCTGCGCACCCTGTCCATCAAAATGCTTGAGGACGGCAGCCCCGTACCCGAGCCGGAGCCACTCCTGGGTGGCCCGCCGACCAGCGAAGTTCTCGTGGTGGAAGCAGACTGGCGCGCCACCTTCATCGGTTTCCTCACAGAGAACTGGTCGTCGGATACGAGGGAAGAAATCGAGAAGTTGACTCAGCGTGCGACAAACTACGTCGTCATCGGCGACGATCTGTACAGAAAGGCAGCCTCCACAGGCATACTCATGAAGTGCGTCCTTCGAGATGAAGGTATCACCCTGTTACATGATATCCACTCGGGTACTTGTAGCAACCACGCGGCGGCCGGCACACTAGTCGGCAAGGCCTACATGGCAGGGTTCTACTGACCGACAGCCCTGTCTGATGCTAAGGAGTTGGTATGCAGCTGCACCAGCTGCCAGTTCTTCCAGAAGCAAAAGCACCTGCCGGCTCAGGCGCTACGGACCATCCCCCCATCTTGGCCATTCGCCATATGGGGACTCGACAACATCGGACCCTTCAAAATCGCCCCGGGCGGGTTCAAGCACATCTTGGTGGCGGTCGACAAGTTCACCAAGTGGATTGAGTACAAGGTCATGACCGACACCAAGTCGGCCACGGCTGCAAAGTTCATCCAAGAGCTCACCCATCGGTTTGGCGTCCCAAACCGCATCGTGACTGACCTTGAATCCGAGTTTACAGGGCACGAGTTCTGGGATTTCTGCAAGGACAGCTGCATCGACGTCTACTACTCCTCCACGGCGCACCCCAGGTGCAACGGCCAGGTCGAGCGGGCCAACGGCATGGTCCAAGACTCGCTCAAGAAGGCCATGTATGACGAACTCAACAAGCACCCCGGCCGGTGGGCCATGGAAGTACCTCATGTCATATGGGGCCTGCGAACGCAGAAGAGCAGAGCAACGGGATATACTCCTTTCTTTCTGGTATACGGCTCCGAAGCCGTCGTCCCAGCCGACGTCACCCATGGTTCTCCGCGCATCCAGCACTACGAAAAGGAGAAGCAGAAATCGGCCGCCAGGTTGACATCGACTGCCTAGAAGAACACCGACTCGCCGCCCTGATTAGACATGCCAGACATGAGCAGCAGGTACGGCGCTACCACGACAAGAACGTCCGGGAACGTTCCCTCAACGTCGGCGACTTGGCCCTGCGCCGAGTCATGTCCACCAAGGACAAGCACAAGTTATCCGCCCCCTGGGAGGGTCCCTTCATCGTCAAAGAAGTTGTTTCGCCAGGAACATACAACCTTCAGTGGGCTAACGGTGACCCAGTCCCAAACGTGTGGAACATCGAGCACCTCATCAAGTTCTACCCGTAGAAATTAAACAAAAGCTATGTATTCCCTGTCTCGTATTAATAAAATTACTTTTGCCTCATGGCTTGCTGTTGTCTTTTTACCCGACATCCATGCTGATGCTCGGGGACTGGGCCCGACCCAGGTTGCGTCTTCTTCATCACGATATTTGGGGGGGTACCTGCTTACTCCGACTTCTGAGTCCGTGCCCAACCCTATGTTCCCCCCGGTGACTACTAAGCTAACTCGGCGGGTCCGAGTCCCCAACTGTGAAAACCCTGAGCTCCGCGCTCAACCCGCGCGCCACCTACACCTAAGCCTCCCTGCTGAGCAGTGTAGCTGGGCAAGCCGTCCTCTTCGTGAGCAGTAGTCAGTGGGTCAAAAAGGGTGCTTAAACAGCACAGAGCAGTGGCTAGTCGGGCGACGCAGAGTCCTAGTCGGCAGGGAAAAGGGTCCAGTAAAGCACCTGTGTACATTCATACTTCAAATAAAACCGGAATTTTATTTACAGATTCTACAGAGTTTACATCTATAGTTGTTTTTACAGGCCCAGTTCCGCTGCTACAGCTTCAGCCAGAGGGGTACACTCCTCGACTAACTCGTCGAACTCTTCGTCGGCAAGTTCTTCAGGTATGCCATCGACGATGGGAGCCAGCTCCTGCGTCGGGAAGTGTATCCTGAACAGTGCCAGTATCCGACTCCCGAAGCCGATAGCAGTCTGCTGCATCTACTGGGCTGCCCGAGTCGGACCGGCCCTGAGCCGCTCTGCCAACGTCACCGCCGCCGGGCCAGACTCGGCAGGCACCAAGGAATTGGCGTTGAACTCGGCCGCCTGCTTCAGCTCCGTCCGAAGCCCTGCAGATGAACATGCATAAGCACAATCGACTTCTTCACAGCCCCAGACGATTCGGCAAAAGACACTTACCATGCATGGCCTAGTCGTGCGTATCCTTCAGGACCTGATTGGCCTCCTTCAGGTGCTCGGATTCGGCGGCGAGGCGAAGATTGGCTGCTTTAAGCCCACGCACCTCTTCCTCGAGCTTATGCTTGGCCCCGGCCAGCTCGTCGATCCTCCCCTGAAGGGCGTTCTCCCTCTTCCTCGACTCTGCAAAGAAACCCCCATGAGCACAATTGTTCGGCGAGATACACCAGCAAGTAATCCACGAAGAACCCTCCTTCGGTGAGAACGCTCATATCATTCATGAGATCCTCGTTGGTCTTCTGCAGGTCGGCGAGCTCCCGCTCCCTTGCATCTGGAACTCCTTGGCACCCTCCGCCTCACGGATCCTATCCGTGTGGACCCGCGCCAAGGCCCGGCGGTCTTCAAGGGCCTGCCGCCTGAAGTCGAGGTCTCTCGTGGCCCGTTCCGAGAAACCCTGTCA
>CM014271.1:80851717-80877092 GCA_004135705.1 Alloteropsis semialata | reverse complement strand
CGCCTCGTTCTCCAGCCTCCGCGGCGCCGCTCCCTCTCCCTCCCCATCCGCCCCCCGCCGCTCCCTCCGCCTTCCCCGCGGCGCGGGCGCGCTCCCTGGCGAGCGAGGCCGCCCGGGGCGGCGTCGGCGGGCGCGAGCGCGAGTCGGGCACGGAGGTCGAGGCGCAGGAGTGGGCGGTGGAGTGGGAGGACAGCGAGGACGACGGGTACGAACCCGAGGTACGGCCACGCGCGGCCCTTCTTCTGATCTCTCTCTCTCCCCCGGTTGCAGCGGTTTCGGAGCGCGGCTCTGACCATACGTCGGCTTGTTCTCCAGATCGGCGACGGCGGGGACGGCGGCGGGGTCGCGCTGCGGGACGTCAAGTGGGGGCAGCGCGCCCTCGCAGCGGCACAGGAGGTCCTCGCTGACCATTTCGGGGATGACGTCGCCATGTTCGCCTTCAATGTGTCGCCCAAGGGATACGTCTACGTTCGCCTCGACAAGCTCACCAACATGTCAGTAACGTTTTTCCTTTGATTTTAGCTGCTGTTCCACAGGCATTTCTCGGTCTAGATTACTCGTTATACTGTTGTGCTTGCTCTGGTTCAGAAATTGCATGATTGGGTTCAGTGTGACTCAATGCAGTTGGCTGAAACGAAAGTCATATCCTTACAATTCATTGCTAGTTCTCTTAAAATTAGAGTCTGTTGCATAGGCAATTTAGATTTTGTGTGAATGTGTTCATTGTGTTTGTGACACATTCCAGACATTCAGTTGGCTAAGGCGAAAGTTATATCCTTAGTCCAAATCATGGTTAGGTTGTTCTCTGAGAATTCAGTGCCCAATTTGATGCCTTAATCTTTCTTATCCCCTCATACTTGATGTGATTTCGTGCTGCTTTGAGGAACTGAGCGGCTTAACAGTATACCATGTTCTGCATACTTCGTTCTATCTGTTGTTGGCTGTTACTGTGATTGCATCTGCGTTCATTTGTGCCTGTGTGTAATTTGTTGCTGCATTATATTGCTATTAAAGATTACACTCTGTAGATGTGGATAGCCCTAGAATGTCTTTATCATCTGCAGATAACACCAGATTGTCTTCGCCATCTATCCTGATCATGATATTCTTTGCCTTATGGGAATATTGACAGGTATGGGTGCCCTGATATTGAGGAAATAGAGAATTTCAATAGGCTCTACAAGCAGAAATTGGATGAGATCATTGAAAGTGGCGAAATACCCCTGGACCTGGCAGTTGAGGCAAGCTACCTGGCTGAATTTGTAACCCAATGGATGGATTTGCAGCTCACTTGCTTACTGAAAGAGTACTTGTTGCTTTGCTCATTGCAGATCTCATCACCAGGTGCTGAGCGACTTCTTAAGGTGCCTGAGGATTTGGATCGCTTCAAGGACATGGCTATGAGGGTGCAATACCTTGCTGAAGGCGAAAGTGACCTTGTCTCGAAGCAGAACCTACTGAAGGATGGCATCTTCTTGCTCGAATCGGTTGACGCTCAGGCTGGGCACTGTGTCTGGAAGCTGGCAGATGTCAAGGAGAACAGGGCTGAAGCGGGGAAAGGAAGGCCATTGAACAGGAAGCAGAGAGACTGGAGGCTGCAAACTTCGTTCACGTCGGTGAAGAAGGTGACTCTGTACTTGGACTCCAACTAGCAACAGCTGCAATTAGAAACGTTAAGCAATTAGAAATGTTATGACTTCTAGAAACTATCCTAGTCAGAGTTATTCTCACTCTTCAGAGTTAAGAAAGAGCAGCACTATCTATTTAGTCTAAAGAGTTGCCCGCTAGCTGTGTCAGAATAGCGTGGCATATTTTTGTAGAGGCAGTTTACGTTGCACGGGATCACAATCTCATGCAGAGATTTAACTTGGGTTGATTCAAAGTCTGCGCTGCTTGCAGCTCTAATGTTCTGTCTTCTGTGCATACTATTTACTTCTCATGCTTCATTATGCCCCAAGAATGGCACTATGGCACATCATTTGCTATACATCACTTAGCCGTCATATTAGCATTCTTGGAAAATGGCTTCGAGTCATATTATCACCCAGAATCATGATGCTTGGTTTCATTTAGAAGGTTAGAGTAAAAGGCATCGTAGCAATTTTGAATTGGAAATTTATGAAACAGAGCGATATGAACGCGGATGACTGAACTGAAGTTTGCTTGAGTTTGGTAGTAAAAACAGTGGCTGAACTGCTGGAGCTTTTCTGCTTATGCAATGCAACGACTATTGAACTCAACATCAGGTAAATGAATATTTGCTCATTCTTGTTGCCAGCAAACTGGAATAACTTGTGATGTACAACAAGCACAGAACAGAAGGCATCCAGGTTTTATTCACTACATCACTCGTACATGTTTTGCAACTCTCTCAACTCTCATCACAAGTGAGTGTGTTCTTATTCAGTTGCAACTCTGAACCTTCACCATTGACATCAAGCACCTTACGCACACTGACACACGGTCAGGCTCCACGCTGGCTCCTCCTATTGAGGAACCTGGCCGGGCTGAACGGCACAAGATCGACGATCTTGGCCTTGCCATCGAGGATGAGCTCCGCCAGGGCCGCGCCGGTGGCCGGACCATTGAGGATGCCCCAGCAGCTGTGCCCGGTGGCCACATAGCACCCCTTCACCCCCGGCATCTCCCCGATGACCGGCATCCCGTCAGTGGTGCACGGCAGGTAGCATGCCTGCTCGGCAACCACCTCCGCACCCTCTTCCTTCTTCAGCTGGCTGGACACCTTCCCGGCGATCTTGTGCAGCATCGCAATTGAGTCGGGTTCGCCTGTGATGGTTGCCGGATCCTCAGGCGGGTTCTCGTCCTTGGTCATTCCACAAATGTACACCTCCCCTGAATGCACAAGAGAGCCACGAACAGCATGAACAAGGTAAGCAATTTGAGCATTTCAGCATACAATTCTGCAAGAATTTGGCGGAGAGGTGGCAGCAATGGCGTACCGGTGGGCCTTGGGTACACCTCGGGGTCGAGCATCTTGGCGCCGGGCTCCGGCTGGTAGCTGAGGAAGAGGCAGTGCGGCGTGATCGTCTCGGGCTCGCGCGGCCGCAGCACGATGCTGTGCGCCTTGAGCCCGGACACGTCGAACACCTCGCTGACCACCTCGAGCCGCCCGGACCAGGGGCCGAGCGCGAGCACCACGGCGTCGGCGTCCACCACGCCGTCGCGTCCCTTCACCGCGACGCCGGCGGCGCGGCCGTCCCGGACCACGACGCGCTCCACCTCCCCGATGACGACCTCGGCGCCGGACGCGGCGAGGACGGTCTTGGTGAAGAGGCCCGGGTGGACCTGCGCGGTGGTGTCGGGTGTCCCGAGCTCCCGCGGCGGCGCTGCGGACGCCGAGGGGTCGACCCAGGGCGGGAGCAGCGGGTGCGGCGACGGCGAGGCGGGCTTGGGGACGGAGGGGACGCAGACGGAGAGCGCGTGGACAGGGCGGAAGCCGTAGGCGTCGGCGCCGCCGAGGTCGGCGGCGAGGCGGCGGTGGAGCGCGTAGGAGGCCCGCGCGAGCGCGGAGAGCGCCGGGGTTGAGTCGCACCAGTCGAGGGCCAGGAAGCCGCCGGCTTTCCCCGAGGAGGCGCACGCCGGGGCGCACTTCTCGATGAGGGTCGGGACGGTCGGGGACGCCGCGTGGGTGGAGAGGAAGTAGGCCGTGCACGCGCCCACCACGCCGCCGCCGCAGATGACCACGCGGCGTGGCGGGGCGGCGGCCGGCGCGGCGGACATGGGCGGCGTCGGGATGCGCGGGTGCGGCGGTGCCGGAAATGTGTGGAAGCAGGGGAGAGTAGTGGTTGGGCACGGGATCTAGTCCTAGTCCCCTCCTCTCTACTGAATACTGATGACTGAATCACCATTCAGTCATTCAGCCAAACCGTACAGCCAAACGGCGTTCAGCTTAGTTGGGAAAGTTTAGAAAGAAAATTACCATTGGAAAGCTTGGAAATTGAGGGCCTGTTTAGTTTGGAAAGAAAGTTTGCGAAAGAAAGTTTCCAATTTTAAATCGAAGATTAGGAGGACTAAACATGATCTAATTATAAAACTAAATACACGGATGGACGGGAAATCGCGAGACGAATCTATTAAGCCTAATTAATCTGTCATTAAAGATTATTTACTGTAGCACGACATTGTCTAATCATGGCCTAATTAGGCTTATTAGATTCGTCTCGCAAAGTTACCGGGGGTTATGGAATGGGTTTTGTCATTAATACACGTTTAATACTCCATGCATATAAGATTCTCTTTGATGAATAGTGAAGTTTCAAAATTTCAAAAGTTTTGTGATGATCTAAATTGGAACGATCGAATTGCGGCGGCCACTGCACAGCACGTCAGCACCGCTTTGCGCCCAAAAAAAAAGGTGTACTAATCTTTTGAACGACACTGCAGTGTATTCCCAATTTGTGCGATTTGATTCTATCTGCATCGTAGTGAGTTTCAGAAATTGGCGAGTACTCGTACTCGTAGGTAACGGTTTCCTGGGATGGATGGTAATGCAACTGAAATGCTTCTTGAATTGCAAGTGACCAGGAAAATAGGCTTGACCAGAGCTGGAAGTTGGATGAGCAGAATTGTGAACTGATGTCATGCGATGCTGGAAGTCCCCGTTTGGTTTTGAATCCATGTTTGTTTCCCACATAGATTATGTAATCTAGCTTATACATCAAATACATCATGATAAAATGTCATCATAGACCACCAATATAATCTCAAAATAAGCTGCATACGTAATTTCAACTTATTTGGTGTTCCACGGTGAACTTTCACCATGATGTCCTTGCTATATAAGCTACATTATATAATCCATGGAGGAAACAAAAAGAGCCATTGTGATAATATATCTAGTTTTCGTGGGGTGGTTGGATAAATACAGGAGTACAGTCTATTTGGAATGCAGGATTTTAGAAGGAAAAATGTGGGAATGGAACACGCTAACATCTACCGTAAGAATGAAGTGAACGTTTGATCTTCTCAAGAATGAACGTTTGATGGAGCATAGAAAATGTACACAAATTTGATGGGAGAGAGTGATGATACAAATAAAACTATCCTTGATATTCAGTCTCTACTCTCTAGGTGGATTTCTATGTGGAATAAGCCATTCCATAACGTATTTCATATAGTTTGTAGGAACTCAACCATATTTTCCAAAGGACTTCGTAGAAAACTTTCGTAGAAAACTTTCCTATAGGATTCGAATCCTCCAAAAAAAATCAAGAATGTAAATCCTCCAAAATCCCTCCATATTTTGCTCCAAAAGAGATCTTAGTGTTATGATACGAGGCTTCCGTTGGAACACAGGAATGGTAAAACGCAGGAACAGGAATAACGTGGGAATAGATTAGGAATGAATGTGTAAAACAGATGATTTGAGAACAGATGAATTGTGTAAAGCTAGGTGTTTGGATAGACAAAGGAAAATCACATGAATCTTGAAAGGAAGTTTAGAATCAAATTTAGCTTGCTTTCTTAATCAACCCATTTATTCAATTTTAAGCATTATCATTTGAATTTGACATGGTATAGAAAATAGGCATGGGCTACTAGGTTATTTTACCCGCATGTCTCTGTAATGATCGGCATCACGGCATGGCAGCTCGATTCGACTACCCCAGGCCCTTTCAGCGCCCGTAGAGTGTCTAGGAGCATCAGCTTTGATTAGGCACCAGTTGCTTCTGTTAAGCCATCTAGAATTCTTTGTTTTTGTCATGAGGAATTTTACGATGGTTGAAAACAAATTAGGACCGTCCTTCAAGCTAAATTCAACGGTTGAAACATAAAAGGTACCTAGAGGTACAAAGAGGTACCGAGAAAAAGGTACCAAACGGTACCAAAATAGGTGGGACCGGTACCAAAATAGATGGGACCGATATCAAAATTGAAAAGGTACCTCCCGGTACCTTCTGGTATCTTACCAAAATAGGAAAGGTACCTCGTGGCACCTCCTGGTACCTTTTCAACCACATTGCAAAAGAGTTTTAAGTTAAGAACAACTAATGTACATGGCAAAAATATAACTAGAGACATAGAATGATCGAACTACTGTATACCTTAACAAAAAAATATAGTGGATTAGCAGGATCATTAGTGCTTTTTAAAAGAAAATCAAGCTCACTAGGGGCTTTTGCCCCCCTCAACACCCCCACCCGTCGCGGCCGCCGATGGTTTTTCTAGTAGCATGTGTACTGTAAAAGGTCGATTCCAAAATTTAGATGTTATCCAAACAAGATTGAAACTTGACCATTGATGAAAGCGATTAATGTCACTTTCAATGTGTGACTTCCCCGATGAATTTGCAGGGAAGGGGATATGTTTGCCTGGCTTAGGACAGAAAAGGATAACAACCATCGATAAATGAAGAACCAGGGTTTTGGCCTTGAAACATAAAAGGTACCTAGAGGTACAAAGAGGTATCGAGAAAAAGGTACCAAACGGTATCAAAATAGGTGGGACCGGTACCAAAATAGATGGGACCGATATCAAAATTGGAAAGGTACCTCCCGGTACCTTCTGGTATCTTACCAAGATAGGAAAGGTACCTAGTGGCACCTCCTGGTACCTTTTCAACCACATTGCAAAAGAGCTTTAAGTTAAGAACAACTAATGTACATGGCGAAAATATAACTAGAGACATAGAATGATCGAACTACTGTATACCTTAACAAAAAAATATACCTGTTCGGTTGGCTGGTGGCTGGTGGCTGGTGCTGATTTGTTCTGAGAAAAAAGTACTGCTGACTGGCTGGTGGCTGGTGGCTGGTGCTGATTTGTTGTGAGACTGAAGTACTGCTGGCTGGTGGCTGATAAGCCAAGCGAACAGTGGATTAGCAGGATCATTAGTGCTTTTTAAAAGAAAATCAAGCTCACTAGGGGCTTTTGCCCGCCCCCCCTCAACACCCCCACCCGTCGCGGCTGCCGATGGTTTTTCGGGTAGTGTATTGTAAAAGGTTGATTCCAAAATTTAGATGTTATCCAAACAAGATTAAAACTTGACCATTGATGAAAGCGATTAATGTCACTTTCAATGTGTGACTTCCTCGATGAATTTGCGCAGGGAAGGGGATATGTTTGCCTAGCTTAGGACAGAAAAGGATAACAACCATCGATAAATAAAGAACCAGGGTTTTGGCCTTTTGTTTCTTAAAGTTAGCTTTTTGTCAGACGTTGGAAAAACCATAAAAATTGTCTTTATCAATAGCCTCTTGGATTATTAAATGCATAATACACGTAATCCCACTCAAAATAACATCCTACACAAACAATGGAAAACACCTCCACTCCTTCTTTGCATCACAACAACTTTTGTTTGTTAAATGTCAACTAGCCTTATGCCCGGGCCTTGCTATGAGCAATACAAATTATATATAAATAACTTACTAATCTTTGTCAAGCAATAAGTTCAATAGACAATACTTTATTTAAAATAGCTTTTTGATAATAATTTTATTTAAAATCTACAATAGTACTATGTCAGATCAAAGTGAAATGGATTGCTATTGATTTATAGCATCTATTTACAAAATTTAAGATCTTTTAAAACTATCTTGAATGTAGGCAACTCATGTGACCATTTAAATATTGTTTACTAAATAGTTTTAAATTTAAAATCTAAGTTTACTATCATACCTGATGAAAGAAATAATGGGCCACTTTGGATTTATAGTGTTTGTTTATAAACTTTTAAGATTTTTAAAAACCGCCCAGAGTGTAAAAAACTCATCTTCTAATTTAAATATAGTTTTATAACAATTTTTATTTTATTTATAGCATCTACTAAAAGAATTTCAAAATTTTTGAAATTTTATGTATTTTATTTTAATTTGAGTGGATTGTTTGAAGTTACTATTATTCGAACTAGGAGATACGCGACGCCGAGGGCAAGGCTAGCAAACCGACGATAGGACATCGAGATGCGAAGGTGAGACAAAAAAACATGAATTATGTTATTTTATTTTTTTGGAAGAATTTCATTATTTGTAGTAGAGATTTCAAAAGGATTTGTGTGTTGACCAAAGGACGACAGTAAAACCAAAATAAATACGGTTCGTATGTTTTGGATGGGCAGATATTCACATAACTATTATAGATTTATTTATAATTTTTGTTAAAACAGGCACTATTGGTTCAGCTTTTTTTCTAAACTCATGAAAATTCAATATCAAATTAAATCCATTAACGACAAAAGGGGGCAAAACGACACGTGGTTCACCCTAGAGCAAATATTGTTTGCACGATTAGTTTTTTCCTTTTGTCTCACGAAATGTGATTGATTTGCAGCTCTCCTGCGAGAAAAAATGTGATTGAATTTGTTCTAAAAATTTTAGATTCAGGACGTTCAACTTTTTAAGATTTTTTTCCCCACAGCAGCCATTTTGAGCTGACACTCCCATTTCTTCCCCCACTATTTCCGCTCCTTTTCCTCCTACGCGGCGGCCGGCACCGGCGAACGCAGCCGTGGGCCCGTGCACTCCTGCTGCCGCCGCCACCATGGGGACGGAATGGAAGCGGAAAGTGAGCCTTTTCCATACGGTCGACGACTACGAGGCCTCCGTGTCCGCCCTCTCCGCCAAGCTCAGCCGCGCCTCCATCAACGGCGCCTCCGCGGCGGCCAATCCGCCGACCATCAAGCGGTGGAACCGGCGGCCCTACTCGGCGCGGTGCCTCAAGCTCCTCAAGAAGCGCCGCGCGCTCCCCGTGTGGCAGCAGAAGGACGAGTTCCTCCGCGCCCTCCGCGATAACCAGACCCTCGTCATCGTCGGCGAAACCGGAAGCGGCAAAACCACTCAGGTACATCACATTTGTGCGGATATACGCTTGCGCCTCCACTCCACATGTGCAAGATGGATGATTTGGCGTTCCTAATCGCCGGTGTCTGCTAGCATTGGGAGATAGATGTTGGGCCATGGCCAATCGATTAGTTCCTGGAGCCTGAATATGTTATCGTTATGCTTATTTCTTGATTTGTGTTGTATGTGGAACAGATCCCCCAATTTGTGCTGGAAGCTGAAGGCTTGGGCGACCGCCCCGTGGTTGCCTGCACGCAGCCGTCGAGGATGGCAACAATGTTGGCCGCCAGGCGTGTTGCAGAGGAGATGGATGTCACTGTTGGGGATGAAGTGGGTTACAGTGTCCGTTTCGAACATTGCTGCAGGCTGCAGCCGCAAGACTGTTCTCAAGTAAGCTCATTTGGCCTTATGTTCCGTTGAAGAATATGACTAGATGCACCATATTGTTGGGGTTTTGGCAGAACTGGTATGAAAATATATGGTCTTATGTAATCCTACTTTTCTGAACACTATTCCGATCAGATATTTGACAGGTGGTATGCTCCTGAGAGAAGCAATGTCAGACCCTCTTTTCGAGAAGTACAGGGTGATTGTTCTTGATGAGGTTCATGGGAGAACGTTGGCAACAGACATTCTGTTTGGGTTGCTGAAGGAGGTTCTAAAGCATAGGTCTGATTTGAAGCTTGTCATTATGAGTGCTACCATTGAAGCTGAGAAATTTCAGGCTCACTTCAGTGGTGCTCCATTAATGAAGTTACACGGGAGACCCCATCCAGTTGAAATCTTCTATACACAAGAACCAGAAAGGAACTATCTGGAGGCTGCTATCAGGACAGTCACTCAGATACATATGACCGAACCTGCTGGTGGTATCCTTGTATTCCTTACAAGTGAAGATGAGATTGAGGATGCCTGCTGGAAAATTAGTAAGGAAATTAATGACATGGGAGATCAAGTTGGCCCAGTTCAAGTTGTGCCTTTGTATTCTGTTCTGCCACTGGAAATGCAGCTGAAGATTTTTGAACCTAGTCCAGCTCCATTGAGAAAAGGAGGTCCTCCTGGAAGGAAAATTGTTGTGTCCACAAACATTGCTGAGACATCCCTAACCATTGATGGTATAGTTTATGTGATAGACCCAGGGTTTTCCAAACAGAAAGTTTACAATCCAAGGACTAGGGTGGAAGCACTCTTGGTGTCACCGATTTCCAAGGCCCATGCCCATCAGAGAGCTGGTCGTGCTGGAAGAACGCGGCCCGGGAAATGTTTCAGGCTATACACAGAGAAGAGTTTTCATGAGGATTTACAACCACAAACCTACTCAGAAATATATCGATCGAACCTTGCATATACTATTCTCACCTTGAAGATGCTTGGAATTGATGATCTAGTGCATTTTGAATTTATGGACCCTCCAGCACCGGAATCTCTAATGAGGGGCCTCGAAGTTTTGAACTATTTGGGGGCAATCGATGATGAAGGTAACCTGACGCAATTGGGTGCGATGATGAGTGAGTTTCCCCTGGACCCGCAGATGTCAAAGATGCTTGTCATCAGTCCAAAGTACAACTGCTCCAATGAGGTTGCATCGATTTGTGCCATGTTGTCAGGTATGGTTTCCAGGATGTGACCTAGCATCCGAACTACTGGCCGCAGCTGTGCTTAGCAACATTTTCTTGTACCACTCCTTTATGGGCTGTCTTCAGCAACTCTCATTCACCCGGCTTCTTGAGCTATTAGTCTAAATGATCATACAGCTTAGGCTGATGCACAAAGTTGCTGTTTGTTGAGTTATCTTGGCAACCAAATGATATCATCTCACGTTCTTGTATTTGCTGATCACACGGACTTCTTCTGTTGTTAACTTATTACCACATTCTTTCTCTAGCACCCAATTGCTTCCTCCGGCCAAGGGAGGCTCGAAAGGCTGCTGGTGAGGCGAAGGCTCGATTTGGGAGCAGTCATGGGGACCATCTGACCCTTTTGAACGTGTACCATGCCTACAAGCAAAACAGTAAGTGACCCTTTCTTCAAGCTGGGATGATGCTATTGGGTTGGATTTGACTGACCCATTGTATAGTCCATCTTTGAGTGGCGAGCATTTTGGTAGCTTTTCCACTGCCTAACAATCCACTCGCTGCCGATGCAGACGAAGATCCTCAGTGGTGCTACGAGAATTTCATCAATGACAGATCACTGAAGTATGCTGACAAAGTTAGATGGCAGCTTGTTGGGATCATGAGCAGATTGGGCCTCAGGATGTGCAGCCCGGACTTTGCTAGTCGCGCGTACTATGCTAATATCAGGAAAGCACTGGTTGCAGGGTACTTCACGCAAGTCGCGCACTTGGACAAACGGACTGGACATTACGTGACCATAAAAGATAACCAGGTTTGCTTTCTTGATGTTCCTAGTGTGTGTGTTCGTGTGTAGTGTTTGACTGCTGTACAGCAGTTGTACTCTAAGTTCTAACCCGTTGCTGTTCACCAGACTGTCCACCTTCACCCCTCGAGCTGTATGGACCATAAGCCGGAGTGGGTGATCTACAGCGAATGCATCTTGACCTCCAGGACGTTCATCCGCACGGTCACTGATATCCCTGGGAAATGGTAAGCTGTCGCGAACAGAACAGAGCAGGTCGCCAATTGAAGACCGAATGCTGATCTTGAGGGGGGAAATACTGATGATCTCGTGGTGCCATATGCGCAGGCTGATTGATATAGCTCTGCACTACTACCATCTGAGCAATTTCTGGTCGCGCAAGGAGAGGCGTGTTATCGAGAGGCTGTATGCCAAATGGGAGAAGGAACAAGGAAAGCAATAAACTGATGCTGGATCTGACGCTTTCTCGCCTGGTGCTCTGCTCCCTAAGGTGAGCTGCGGCGGGTGCATGTAAGCGGGGCGTTTCTACTCTGTAGGATGGAGCTTTTGGTAGTCACTCACTTGTACACCATGGCTGCTGACGTCCACCACCGGCAACATATCGTATCCTGATGACCTGATGAGCCTTTGTCATCGGCATGGTTGCCATTTTGTAAAAAAACAGAGCATTTGCCAAATGTTGCTGATGCTGCTGTGGTGTAGCAGACTCCAGATTATATGTAATCCTATCCCCCGTCTTTTTTTTGAAAGATCAATCCTATCCCCTGTCTTACTCTTACACTCCTTTTGGAAGTTTAGGTTGTGACAGGTGGATTAATTGTGCATCTGTGATCTCTCTCCTGTAAGTATATTTGAAGGATCAAACCTTTCGAGGATAATCTTAATCTAGGATTAGGAGTGCATGTGGATTGGTATTTGGTATTTCATTCATGTTGTTTTGGCTCGAATTGGCCGGTATCAAATTCGTCGCTCAGCCCAGCCAGCCTGTTGTGGAAAATGGGAAATGCTTCAGAAGGCAGACTGGTTGGTAACGCGCCCATCTGAATGTCCGATGCATTCAGATCACCACCACGTCTCCCACTGACATCACGGGCCCACGTTGCCAGTGCTCCCCGTGCGCGCGAAAATTTCATTTCCCCCAAACCCAACCCAAATTCCCCAAACCCCTGCCGTTCCCCGGCGTGTCTTCTCGAAGAAGCCTCCTCGCGGCGGCGATCGGCGGCGCGATGGTGTTCCTGCAGCGCAGCCGTCCCGTCAACCCCCGCAAGCGCCCGCCCCCGCCGCCCGACGCCGGGGCCCCGGACGCCTCCGGGCCCGTCCCCAACGCACCAGGCCCCTCCTCCGCCGTCGACGCGGCGGCGGCGCTGCTGGCGGACGCGGGCTGCACGCTCCTCGTCCCGCCGCACCAGCCGCCGACGCTCCCCTCGCCGCACGCCTTCGCGGCCAGCCTCGGGCGCGCGCTCTCCGCGGACCCCTCCGCGGCCGCGCGCCTCCTCGCGGGCCTCGCCGCCTTCGCTGCCGCCTCCCCAGCGCGGCTCCGCCAGCTGCTCCTCCCGACGGCACCGCACGCGCCGAGCCTCGCGCGGGCGCTCCTCTCCGTGCCCGCGCTCCAGCCGGGCCTCCTCGCGCTGCTCCTCGAGAAGCTCCCCGAGCACTTCGACGACGGCGCCAGTGGCGGCGGGGCGCTCGACGGATTGCCGCTGCAGGACGACGTGGGGAGGCTCATCGTGTCGCAATTCCGGTGGCTGGATTTCCTCGCCGACGCCGACGCCTTCGTCGAGAAGCTCGTCGAGGTGCTGTCCGTTGCGCCGCCCAGGCTCAAGAAGGAGATCATCGGCTCGCTCCCGGAGATCGTCGGCGACCAGAGCCATGCTGCCGTGGTAGCCGCGCTGGAGAAGCTCCTGCAGGAGGACTCAGATGTCGTCGTCGCTGTGCTCGATGTGTTGTCGGATCTTAACCTCAACGAGGAGTTGCAGGATCAGGTGATGATGGCACATTTTCGTCAGCTCTGTTTTGTATGTCTTTAAGGGAACTTAGTTTTGTATAATATGATGATGTGGTCTGAACAATTGCTCCTGTGGAACATTTGAAGGCGGTGACTGTTGCGATATCGTGCATCCGGACAATTGCTCCGGACCAGATGCCACATTTGCTCAGGTTCTTGCTGCTGTCTGCTACACCAGCCAATGCCGGGAGGATCATATTGCAGATCCGCGAGCAGCTGAGGTTTGTTGGTGTTGTGGATCCACGGGCTGCTCGGAGTAAGAAGCTGAAAGGGAAAGCATCGGCGAATAGCACTGATGGGGCAATACTTGATACGCTGAGATCTGGCCTACGGTTTAAGAATGTAAGTTATTTGAATCTTTAGCGCATTAATTTTGCAACAGAGTACTGTATGTTGGAGCTTATTCTTGGCTGTGCTTTGTTGTGAATAAACTATGCAGATGCTTTGTGAGGCATTTTTGAAAGAGCTGAAGTCAGTTGACCACCCAAAGGATCACAAAGTGATTGATGTTTGGCTCATCATGCTCATCTATGCCAATGGTGGTGCTCTGCAGAAGAGTGCAGAGAAAATATTGAAGTCCAAGATCTTGCAGGGGTGCATACGAGAGATACTGTTTGATCAATGCATTCATGGGAACACTGAATTGGTAAAGGTTAGTTCTTCACTATATTGAAATCATTGTACAATAGCAGCATATTCTTGACTATTCATGCTAATTTAGAGTCTAAATGATACATGATTTAACTTGAATCAGGAACATTTCATGTCATTCCTCTCAATGAGCGATTACTTGTTGACTTGCAAGGAAGATAAAGCTAGAGAGTTTGCATCCTCTTTGTTCACAGCATTGTTTGAAGAATTCAGTGATACATATTCCAGGCAAGAGGTATCCCTTGGCTGCCAACATTTATGTCTGTCAAGATCCACGGGCTAAAAAATTGAGTGTCTTACATATGCTGACGCCATGATATACTCTATGATTTCTGAAACATGTGATTTTGCAAAATAAAATAAAATAAAATCAGACAAGTTGTGATGTAAGCACAAATTTATGACAGATGGATGTGTACTTATCCTGAATTAGTACTTTGCTTTGAATGCCTATGTTCAGGTTCAGCATATGAAAAATACATTAAATTAACATGGAAAGTGGTACTTAATAATACTTTGGATAGAAGGCTGAACAGAGTTGATGGTGAAGAAGTGATTTGGAAAATTGATTACAGTTGATGAATTAGTTTCACCTGAAATTTCTGGTCATGACTTGGGTCATGTTCAGATCTCATAGAAGCAGTTAAGTAAGCTGTGTGATATGTTTTATGTGCAGTTACCAGTTAGCATAACTCTGGGTGGGATTCTTTAGTCTGCAATCTGATACTGCTTTCAGTTTATTGTACCTTCCTTTCTTCCAAGGTTTTGGCAAAAACCATGGTATTTGGAGGTGATTTCTTATATGTTAAGCCAAAGAGATTTAGTACACACAACTTTCTTGCACATGGAATTTATCCTAATTTGTGCATTCTATCTGTCTTCATTTCCTAATGGGTTTGCCATTTTTTTTGCAGCTTGTAGGTTCATTGGTCGCTCATATAGGTTCTGGGGTCAGCTACGAAGTTTCATCTTCTCTCGATATCATGATTTCTCTTACATCCAGCAACTCAGAGGAACTGATTCCCATATCCTCACATATAACTGGTAATATAGCTCCCTTTATATTTAGTGATTTCATTTGCTAAACAGACACATCAACTTTTACATTATAGGAATATTGGATTACTTGGAGAGTTTTCATGAAGATAATCTTCGGAAGGTTTGTGATACATTCTTCATTTCTTTCTGCTAGTTTATGTCACCATAAATAATCCCTGAATAATAATCAATGGCATAATTTAGGTTTACGATATCTTTTGTCATTTGGCACTGGCTGCCGGTTTCAACACTGGTTCAGGAGGCTCTTCTGTAGCAAACGAACTTCTAATGGTGGTTAGAAAGCAGGTATGGCCATATTTATCAAATAGGTGGCACATTCTTCCAGTAAAGTTTGCTTTCAGTTGCAAAATTACAATGTGCAATTGTTTTCTGTGCCTGTTTCTTACCTTTTAGGTTAGTAATCCAGATATGAAGTATAGGAGAATGGGAATAATTGGAGCTTTAAGGATAGTTTCAACTATCGCTGACACTGATGTCAATGCTGCTGTTAACTGTTCATCATCTCAGGTTTGTTTTAACTATGGTAGGATAAATGACAATTTTTATGTGAAAACAACAATACCAAGTGCATATGTCTGAGTCTGACCTTATGGGCATTCTTCGTATGTGCATGTGAATGCCAGCACTTATATGATCACAACTACCATAATCAATTTATCGCTGAAATTATTTATGCACCCTGAATACCTTGTATTCGTATTTCACAAAGTGATAAACCATCTATTATGACAAATGTTGTTAGACAATAACAATATTGTACAAGTAATTAAACCACTCATTGTTAGTTATTAGGTTGATTCCAAAGTATCATGAAACCTCACTTTTCTGCATAAAAAAACTTATCAGAATGATAGCTGCCTTGTTTTGAAATAATGAATTCCTAATGCTGCTTTATTTGCTTGGTATTGTAGCAACCAAATTGCGAGGAGGCCCTGGAACTCTTGAAGATGTCTGTTAACTCCTGCAAATTTCTGACATTGCCCTTAATTTTGCTATATGATGAATTAGCTGCTTTACTGGGGAGCAAAGTTCTTCGCTCAGAAATTGTGGACTGGTAGGTATAAAATGGTAGTATATGCTACATATTTCTTTCTATTTATTTTCTGCTGGTTGTGGTCATGCAAGATAGCATTTAACCAACTGGCCCATTCAGGGTAGGAGATCATGTTGCAGAATTCGACACACCTTTTCTTGCTGATCTAGACAATGGTGAACTATCAGAAAAACATCTGTGTGATGGCATAGAAGGTTAGCTAAATGGTTTTATAATTGTGAACTCTTATATTTCCTTTAATCATAAGATTTCAAATACTTATTAATAAGCAAGGGCAACTGTAATTGTTGACACATTGTTTGCAGGAGAATTATGGATGAACTTGGATGGAAATCTCTCTCCAATATGTATAAATATTATGCCTCTAGCATCCAATTTGCCACAAAAGTAAAAGTTCTTAGCTATTAATGGTCATTGTTGGTAGCCATTAGTTTTGAAGAACCTGCAATAGCTAAATTTGCTGCGATTATTTTGGTATTGCAGATCTCAACCATGCTTGCAGGTCCTTCCATCCCAATTTTCACTTTTAGCTACAGTAAGTGCAATAACTATGCCACTCTACATGTTTTAATTGCTGACCTTACATTACTCTTTGCTTTATATCGAAGGTTGAACGTTTAGTAAATGAAGGCTCGCTTGGTGGATTAAATGCACTACTTGGCTGTCCTTTGCACCTTCCCTCTACCAAGGTTTATATAGACTTCACTTTACAATTTTGAAATTCTATCGATACATACTTTCTTTGTGTAGTTCTGAATTGCTTGGGTGAGGAATACTTCCAATTACCACAGTGGGGATCTCCCCTGCTGTATAGTTAAAAAAAAAACTTCCAATTTTAGCTTGTTGCTGCACTCAAATGGTTTCTAGCGACAAATCATGAATGATTTAGTTCATAAGGTAGTTTTGTGCATATTTCCAAGACACTGGTAGTGCCAAATATTTGTGTAGCTTTCGTTATGGAATGCCAAGCATTTAAGAATGGCAAAAGTAGGTACTTTCTTGAGGTGTTTTCCTAACGGCTGTTTGCAGATCTGTTCACTCTTCTACAACTACAAATGTTCTTCACTGATTTCCACTATATTAGTGTCACTTTTGCAGAACATAATTTTCAAATTCATTTAGAGTTTTTTCAATGATTAAATGAAATAATAACTTTGAATATGTACCCCCTACAGCACTTGGATGGAGCTAAATGGGGAAGCTTGTCAGGATTGCAGAAAAAAGCAGTGTGCTATTCACTATACTGTGCAATAAACTGGATCAGGGAGTTGGTGAGTGGTTTTGTATGCTGTACTTTTCAAACTGTATGATATATTGATACCTATGTCTATTGTCTAAATCTAGTGGCATCAATGCAGCTCAATGCTTTCAGCACACAGGTTGCAAGTAGGGTTGATAATTTCTCACAGAAAGCAAGGGATGAGACAGCAGTAAAACTTCTGAAGCGTCTAAGTAATCTGATGTGAGTTTGATGTTATTTGCATCGTTTCCTTCTTATTTCTGATTCAAATGTCTTGTAGTGAACTTCCATCAGTGTTATCCAGTTGAATGATACTAAATTTGAGAACTTAGTAGATTTCCTTTACCTGGCTGCTTGAATGGAATATTAGAGGGTTTAGTGTAAGTGTAAAAGAAGTACTCTGGGGTTTTGTAGCATGAAATATGTTGATATGCATTCAGATATAGCGTCATGACAAATCTTTTTAATGCAGATTACTTGAGGGCTTGCTGAATGCATTTCTCAAAAATTATCCGCTATCTCTACCTGAGGTGCGATATCTTGGGGATTGTTCTGGATCAACTAGCACCAGAAAATTCAACCTCCCAAAGAAAATGGGAGACGAGAGCATGGATGCCACATCTTCCAACAAAAGACAAAAGGGGCGAAAGGACAAGGCAGCCTCAGAAAAAATGAATCCTGATGATAAACTCAAGCAACCTACAATACTGGATGCTTTCAAAAGAGCAGGAGTAACAGTCAGTCAAGCGACAAACAAAACTTCTTCACAACCATCAAGTGGAATGATGTCAAAGGATATTGAACAAGAGGTTAATGATCATGGTGAGCTTGGGCTTGTAGATTTAATGACAGCACCAGTTCAGTTGGATATGCAAAGATTCAAATTTAGAACTCTCAATACAACATGCTTGCTGTTGTTGAACTACTCAGAGGTATGCATTCCTTTAGTTTAAATTGACTGGTAGATCAAAAAATGAGGTGGGCTGTCTCCCCTGCTGTCATAAAAAGGCAAACCTTTCTTTTTTTATCTTCATTACCATCTTATGTTCACTGAAACAGTTGATATGTTTTTTTTTTGCAGTGTCAAGATTCATCTTGTTCTTCGCTTGAAACTGAGGTACTTCATTCCTACTAGATAATTTAGCTACTAATGTATGGTTAAATTATTAATATATTGCTTTTTGTTATTCAGCTACCTATATATCTATATCTTCTCCGTGATCTACACAACAAACTACATAATCTAAATCCTGCCACCAAGCCTTTTCTTAGTACTTCTCGAGCAAAATGTTCTCATGTATGCCATGAGAGCACACAAGAATTTCTTAACAAAATCCAGCCGTTATTCTTGGTTCTAAGGAAGCATCTAGACGGAGCAGTTTCATTGATAAAAGATGGTAAACTTCTCTATTTCCTAATTTCTGCCTCTTATTCCTTTTATAGCGTTTAAATTTTGTACTTATAATCCTACATTTGACTCTTCTTTCTTTCGATCAATAACATAATAAGCTACTACTACTCTGTAGAATCAGAGAGCTGCACAGATAATTGGAGTTCACATTCATCTTCAGCTGGCAATCCTGACATTCCATATGTGGTGGTCTCAAAATCATCGATTGTGACTGCAGTATGTAAGGAGATTCTTGGCTGCTACAGGAAGGTTGTTGTATGAATGCCTTTTCTTTCTTTGGCAAGTAGACAAGACATCTGAAACTAAAAACAAATTCTAATGCGTGCCTTTCGCAGTTACTGGCCATTCCTGATCTGTTGAATGAACCAAACATGTCAGTTCTGAAGCAACTTTTACAGGTTTTGCAGCCAACAGAGAATTTTGATGACATTCTTTCCGAGTTCCGACCATCTCTTGCTCCTTGCAATGTTGATTATCTTTACTGTGGAGCATGTAAAATGTTTGAGGATATTATGGATCCAGGTAATTAGCTATTTAGATTTGTGCCCACAGTGCCTGGAGACCATGCAACCTTTTCACCTAATTTTAGTTCTTCAATCTTTCTGCAGTGTGCTCGTTCTCATATCTTCTGTCTTCTGATGTGTTAATTACTATGCAATCAATTGTAAGTTCTGTTGTTTTGTTGTTGGACAAATCTGGGGAATCAAATCAGAAGAAGATACAAATAGGATGCTCCAAAGCGATCATTCCCTTTCTGCGAAAGCGTCTTGGGCAGTCAGCTCATAAGCTGCTAACCTCTAATCACCTTAGAGAAGATGCTGAAAATGGATGGCAGAGTAAAGTAAGCTAAAGTTCCTTTATAGCTTTTAATGTCGTACTCCTCCAATCACAAATATAAGCAGTTTAGGGCATTGGCATGATCTACAAGGGGTGCAACTTTGACATCATTTTTTTGTAACTATGTAATAATTTGAATAGAAAAAAATGTACAGTATGGAGTTACCTTTGATGAATCTTGTAGCATCAACCTTATGCTGCCGAAGTATTTATACTTTTAGCTATTGATGGTCAAAGCTAAACACGTCTGACTTAGAACAAACCTAAAACTTCTCATATTTATAATCAGAGGGAGTATGTGAGCTGACAAGATTGTAGCTCCTAATATGTCCCCCATTCTGTTTGTCAGGGTGATCTTATACAGAAGATATTGCAAATATACCTAAGAAATAGTGAATCCACTTCAGATCTGCTTGAGCTTAGCAAAGCGTTGCCTCAGGTGAGCAGGCTATCTCTACTTTAGTGATGCTCTCAGAGACATCTCATCTAGCACATAGTTGTACACATGAATTACATAATCCTTCTTTTTTGCCTTATCTTCTTCCATATTTTAAGGAACCTTCGCTCAAAACAAAAGGTACCCAGGATGCATCAAATGATTTTCCAACAATGTGTTCCTCCACTATACCCTCTTGGTACCGTGTGCTTGTAAGTATCTGGTGTTATGATGCATTTATGAACTATCCCATGTTTGTTTTGTCTTCTAACCCTAGAGTCATTAATGCAGCATGAGGAGAATATTGGGAGCTTAAACAAGACGGTGAGCTGTTTAACTCAGAATATTTGCCCTTTCACTGTGTTCTTTAATCTAAATCTGTAGTGTTTTTCTGATGTTTGAGTAATTTCCATCCTATTGTCTAGATCAAGCAAGCATTGAAGACTAGAGCATTACCAGAAAGAGGACCAATTTATACTATTCTGGAAGAAATTCAGAAATCAGTGGAGGTGTTTGTTACTCTAATACAATTGTGCAAGACTCACGAAAAGGTTAATAGCGCCATAATAATTCATGTTCATTTGCTCTGTGCTGTTGTTTATGTATTGGGCTGCTGGATGAAAGACACAACTTACACTAGTCGTAATGACAGGTTTCTATGCATGCAATGGCAGTTAAATATGGGGGAAAGTATATTGACACATTTCTGAAAGGTGAGTTGTCGTGGCTTCATAAGTTTACCATGTATATACGCATTTACCTGTGAACATGTTGTTGGTAAAACCAATTTTGGTGTATCTTCATCGTGACGTTTGATAGAAGAAAATCTTCAATTTACCATTTCCATTTTCAGTCTTCAACTTACTAGAGACTCATTTCAAGGACCATAATGCCATTATACTTAAGATGGTAAGGAACTGTAATTTATTTTTTACATATGTTCCTTGTTGGTATCATCACAATGACTGCTTAATGTTACTGATGAAATTATGCCAATGCAGCTAAAAGAACTTCAGAAAGCGACAAGAACAATCCAAACTATATGTTCAGAGGCTAAGGTACAACTGATAAATGATTCTTGCATGATGTTTAATACGGCAAGTTTTATGCTCCATGCTTAGAACAGTGCCTTGATCCTGCATAGGGTTACAAGCGGACAATGATCACAAGCAAAGTAC
Organism: Alloteropsis semialata; assembly: GCA_004135705.1. Lineage (NCBI taxonomy): Eukaryota > Viridiplantae > Streptophyta > Magnoliopsida > Poales > Poaceae > Alloteropsis > Alloteropsis semialata. The sequence continues at coordinate 80,856,041 of CM014271.1, read as the reverse complement.
CCCCCGCAAAGAGATCCATGGAACGGTTCTTGTTCCAAGTCAAGGCGCTGCTACACAACTGCTCCACTGAGAAGGAATTCTGGATAGGTAAATCTTGCATCCTTATCCGCGGTCGCGTCACAATCATGCCTAGTTATTATCCAGAAGATGCTACAACCTGCAAGGCTTTGGCAATCTCTGACGCTTCTATTTTGTCGTAGGCAACTTGAGGCACAAGGACCTGCACGGCCATGTGGTTAGCTCCCAAGCGTATGGGAGCGTGGATGAGGAAGATGAGGAGCAGATGGAGACCGACTCAGACACTCCGGCTGATGAGAATGACAACCCCATGGACGAGGATGTGGTGCAAGAGAGCAATGAGACGCCGATGGATGAGGAATAGTTGCATAGGTACTAATCTGTACATATCTTTCGCCTGCTAACCGACTCAATTTTGGCCCAAATTTACCCAGGCGTTGTGTGCATATGCCATAAGCCATATGGTGTAGAAAGGTGAAGCCCCCATCAGAATTCAGGTTGCAAAAATGCCACTTGTAGCATAGAGATATGAAGCCTCAATCAGGATCATGTGTATAGTCAGACACTCAGATGAACCCTGTTCTCTCGTTTTTTACAGCAGCTTACACAGCTAGATAGAGGTTTGGTACCATATCTTAACCAAAATCACATGAACAAACTCATAATCACACACTGGAACACATATGGAGACAAACAAACATGACTAGGAAGAGCAGAGCCTACTGCTGCATTTGCCGGTCCGGGTCCGGCTCCCGGCTGGTCCGCCTACAGGAGGTGGCCAGGTGGGGACGGATGAGATCAGATGGCCTTGGCGGGTGGCGCCGTGGAGGCGGAGAGGTCGGCGAGGAGCGGCTCGTTGGCGGAGGCGCCGCCGCCGGCGTTGGTGGCGTTGGTGGGGGAGTCCGGGTCGTTGTCGGGGTCGAGCGCGCGGTCCATGGCGCGGCGGCCGGTCTCGAGGCAGGGCTTGCAGGCCATCTCGATGGTGATCCAGCCGAGCACCACCGCCACGATGGCGATCACCGCCGTCACCACCGCCCCCATCGGCCGCGCCGCGATCGGATTCTCCTCTCCTCTTGCTCAGCGATTCGTTGGTGTTGAAAGCCTGGGATGCGACGGATCTGGAGGCGGGTGCGCGTGAGTGTGTACGGAGCGAGGCACAGGGAAGAAGGACAAAGGGCCGTTGCTGTGGGCCCGGCCTGGCAGTGATGTGGAGCAAAGCGGTTGGATGGATTCGCCCAGCTGGGGCGTCCGGCAGCTCCTATGCGGATGGCCGTTGACCCGTTGTCCTTTGCAGCTTGCAGGAAAGGGTCCTTGCCAAGCAAATTCCACCTCAAGAAAAGGAGCTCAAGATTTTCACTTCTTAACTCGCACTCAATATACTACACTAATTTGGTGAAAATTAGATGAGCATAAAACTTAGAATGAAACTAAAACATCCTACATCTTGAGATGGAGAGTAGTAATTTACCAAAGCCACTAAAGCTCTCAGGGTGTAGATGCACTCATTTGCAGCCATGACAATAGTAGTATCAGAGTATTTTACTGGAATTTTGGAAGGGATGCGCACACGCAGCGGGGGAAAAGAAGTATCAGAAGGCTAGACGCGCGCCCGCAGTCATGATTCTGAAGTGACCGATTCATGTGCTTTTGGGCTGTTGGATGCTTGCCCCGTGGGCCTTAGATCGTTCTGGGCCGTAAGAGTACCAATGTGCAGATTCAACAAGCCCACCCAAGTCACAACCTTCTGAAGCCCAATGGGCCAACTAATTCCCTCTTTTTTCTTTGCCCGTGTTTTGTTGCCGCAAGGTTATTAGACATAAACCTGTCGCTGGGGAGGGCACGAAGAAACCCACTCTTGTTCATACCCAAATCCAAATATATATTATCTAATTCTCACCCTCCCCATTCTCACCCATATCCAATGGATAATTTTTCTTTAACTAGATACTATACAAATCTAATAGATAAATAGTTTTCTCCCCATACCCTACCCTCCCCATTTCTAATGGATAAGTAATTTTTTGTCCATACCCTCCCCATTTGAGGTGGGTGTGGATTTGGGTATGAATTATGGATACCCAACAGGTCTAATTAGACACATCATATATCCAAGGTGAGATAAAGATCAACACCATGGTCCATGGACCATCTGCAACCTTTTGTGATGTCGTCAAAACCAATGCAAAGTTACACATCATGCGTTGACTTATCAAGGTACCGTCCACATAAAAGTATACAAACTGAAAGTGCACAAAAAAGAAAGTCATTCAACGACCGACTTATCCCGTCCACTGTGCACTATGTGAAAGTGCTACATATTGTCGAAAGTTAACCCTAGTGGAATTCAGTCGTTACGTGGCAAAACTCGATTGCTCACCCAATAAACCTCGGTACCTCACCCACTAGTGCTTCTATCTGTTTACCGATGAATGCCCTGGCTGCTGGATCCAATGCAATCGACAAGTTGGGTACGGTATCGTCTGAAGTCTGAACTGCAATTGCTTGAGCAGCTCTGCAAATTGATCTCTCTGTGACTGTTTTTTTGTTTGGTTAGCTGATGAAAGTTCATCCCGTGTATCATTGTCGTCGTATCTAATTAGTATATCTCTGAATATAATAACGCACTCCATCACGCGGTTCATTGACTAACCGAGAGTTACTGTATAAGCGTACATGCATGGAAGAACGCAGGTGATTTTCTCTGACGAACTTGATTCAGTCATTATATATTCATCTTTTCACTATGGGAAACCCGGCATTTGCCGAGTGCCCGCCGAGTGCGAAATTTCGGGCACTCGGCAAAAATGGGATATGCCGGGTGTAGGAAATAACACACTCGGCGAAAAATGGACACTCGGCAAACGCACTCTTTGCCGAGTGTGGACCCAGGAACACACGGCAAAGACGTCTTTGCCGAGTGCCCGACAGCAGGCACTCGGCAAAGCGCAACCTGGCCCCACCTGCCAGGCCGCCTCCGTCCCGCGGTCCGCCCGGCCGTTGCGGGCGGCTAACGGTCCCCTTGTTTGCCGAGTGCCAGCCCTTGGGCACTCGGCAAACACCGATCCGGGCCCACTTGTCAGACCGCCGCCGTCACGCTGCCTGGACGGCGGCTAACGGTCGGAAGTTTGCCGAGTGCCCTACGGCTAGCACTCGGCAAAAAGAGCGTTTGCCGAGTGTATTGTGTGGCACTCGGCAAACCCTGGATCCATATTTCATGTAAATACTACCAAACCATTTTTGTTGATTCAAGTATGATACAGTGTACTCTATGTTGCAATTTAGGATTTTTTTGGCTCAGTTACTATATTCAATGATTTTATTTCATTAAATTGAATTATTTGTTTAATTGAAAATTTGAACTACAGGTGTTTGAAATCTTGGAACAGAGTGATTGAAAAAATGATATTCATGTTACTAACTCCTTATTTAGACAATATCAATGAGAAATAAGTCAATTTGGCAAATGATATTTGCGAAACACGACGATGTACGTGTGGTAGGATTGTTTTTTAATTATAAAAAATTCTAATGAACTCCGAAAATCCTGAGATTTGTCGAGAGCTCATGATATCTTATGTGGAGGCTGTGGTAAAAAATATAGAAGCTTCTGCAAAAGTTTTCACATACGATGCTTGTAACCGGAACATCTCCGAAGAAGTTTCGTTGAGTTCTAATAGATCGTTCATGATTTAGACACAGAGTGACATGACAATTCGAGTTTCACTTCCAAACTTTTTCTAATGGCAATATACTACCTAAAATGTATCGTGTCAAGTTTTGGTAAATTTTCGGATCCATTTCAGATTTTATAATTTTTTTATTACGTATATTGAAACTAAAATGATATACATGGATTTTGTTGAATAATCACATAAAATAATGGTTCTTTTGTTCTACAATGATGAGATATGCATTGTACAGTGGAGTTGACATGTTTTTTTCAATATTCGTTGCACCAAAAATCGAAATTTCCTATATTTTCAAATTTTGAAGGCCTGTTTGCCGAGTGCCCGCGGAGCAGCACTCGGCAAAGAGCCTATTTGCCGAGTGTCTGCAAGCTGGCACTCGGCAAAGGCCCAGGGCCCACCAGGCAAGCTCACACGCAATATGTTTTAAAAAATTTTAAAAAATCTTTGCCGAGTGCCTGGATCTGACACTCGGCAAATAGGGGCTTTGCCGAGTGCCAGATCGCGGGCACTCGGCAAAACGGGGCTTTGCCGAGTGCCAGATCTCGGGCACTCGGCAAAGCGGGGAAACCGTTACCTTACCCGACTCTTCCACCCTCAGTCAACCAGCCCGCGCCGCA
>CM014271.1:80768581-80842628 GCA_004135705.1 Alloteropsis semialata | reverse complement strand
GGCGCAAGGATAAAATCCACAAGCGCGAAGTGAAGATGGTATCCACCAAGCCGGTGGAATACCTCCAGTGGTCGGAGATGCCTATTGCCTTCAGCCGCGCCGACCACTGGGTCCACCTCCCCGAGCCAGGGTCCTACCCACTCGTCGTCGCCCCCGTCGTGGACAGGGTCCTCCTCTCCAAGGTCCTGATCGATGGCGGGAGCGCCCTCAACATTATCTTCACAAGCACCCTCAACAGCATGGGGTTCGACTACAGCAAGCTCCTGAGCGCCGAAGATCCGTTTTTTGGCATTGTGCCAGGAAAAGCTTCCTACCCGATAGGAAGAGTCGCCTTACCAGTCACGTTCGGCACGGCTGACAACTACCGCACGGAGTTCCTGTACTTTGAGGTAGCCGACTTCAAGAGCTCCTACCACGCCATCTTCGGCAGGCCCATGCTGGCCCGATTCATGGCGATTCCGAACCACACTTACCTGGTTCTGTAGATATTGGGCGTCCTCTCCATCCGTGGAGATATCAAGACCTCGTTCGAGTGCGACGGCGAGGCCATCAAGATAGCCGAGCTGTCCCATCAACTCGGCAACGCCACTCTGTTGGCGGAAGAAGCCCCCAAGGCGGCAACCGGTGAGCCTGTCCTCCCGGAGCAGAAGCAGCAGCCCACGGCGCTGGCACCTGCAGACGCCCCCAAAACTATAAGCTTGGGACTTGATGACCCCTCCAAGACGGAACTCATAGGGCCAGGGCTCACCACCAAATAGGAAGATGCGCTCACCTCCTTCCTCCGGAACAACTGGGACATCTTCGCATGGAAGCCATCAGACATGCCGGGTGTTCTGAGGGAGAAGGCTGAGCACTCCTTGGACTTGAGCAAGACCGCGAAGCCTGCTAAATAGAAGCTGCGCCGATTCGCCCAAGATCGCAAGGAGGCCATTAGGGTAGAACTGAATAAGCTCCTAGCTGCCGGTTTCATTAGAGAATGCAAACACCCTGAGTGGCTTGCAAATCCTGTACTTGTAAAGAAGCAATCCAGTGAATGGAGAATGTGCATTGATTACACAGATCTCAACCGCTACTGCCCTAAGGACCCCTTCCCTCTTTCGCGAATTGACCAAGTCATCGACTCTACGTCCGGCTGCGTACTCCTCTGTTTTCTCGACTGCTACTCGGGTTATCACCAGATAGCCTTGAAGACATCCGACCAAGACAAGACAGCGTTCATCACCCCTCACGGCATCTATTGTTACAAGACGATGACGTTCGGGTTGAAGAACGCCGGCGCCACGTACCAGAAGGCCATCCAAGGTTGCCTGCAGAGCCAAATCGGCCGCAACGTGGAGGCTTACGTGGATGACGTCGTCGTCAAGACGTATAACGCCGACTCCCTCATCGCCGACTTGCAGGAAACTTTCAACAACTTACGCCGATTCAGATGGAAGCTCAATCCCACGAAGTGTGTGTTCGGGGTGCCGTCAGGAAAGCTCCTGGGCTTCCTGGTCAGCCAGCGCGGCATCGAGGCAAACCCAGTCAAGCTGGACACCATACGCAACCTCAAGGAGCCAACGTGCAAGAAAGATATCATGAAGCTCACTGGAATGATGGCGGCCCTGAGCCGGTTCATCAGCAAGCTCGGCGAGAAGGGACTTCCGTTCTTCAAGATACTCAAGAAGGCGGACAAGTTCGAGTGGACCCCTGAGGCAAGCAAGGCCCTGGCCGACCTCAAGGAATTCCTAGTCACACCCCCGGTTCTCACAGGTCCGACCCCCGGGGAAGAGCTCTTGCTGTATATCTCGGCTACCACTCATGTGGTCAGCACGGCCCTGGTCGCTGAGCGACCAGAAGAAGGCCACCCATACAAGGTCCAATGCCCTGTATATTTCATCAGCGAGGTGCTCAGCGAGTCCAAGGTCCGGTACCCCCATCCTCAGAAGCTGCTCTACGCACTCCTGATAACCGCCAGGAAGCTACGGCACTATTTCCAGGCCCACGTGATTCGAGTCATCTCGAATTTTTCCCTTGGAGCCATACTCCACAACAGGGATGCCAACGGCCGCATCGTCAAGTGGTCCGTAGAACTCGGCGAGCACACTATCAACTTCGAGCCACGAGAGGCCATCAAATCTCAGATACTGGCCGACTTCGTGGCCGAGTGGACGGAGATCCAGACGCCAACCCCCGCGGAACGGCCAGAGCACTGGAAGATGTACTTTGACGGAGCCCTCAACCTCGAGGAAGCCGGCGCAGGAGTGTTGTTCATCTCCCCGGAGGGGCAGCACCTCAAGTATGTCCTCCAGATACACTACCAGGCTACCAACAATGGGGCCGAGTATGAAGCCCTCATCCACGGTCTCCGGATCGCGGTGTCACTCGGCATCAAGCGACTCATGTGCTATGGCGACTCCAAGCTAGTCGTCGAGCAGGTGAACAAGAACTGGGACACGACCAAGAAAACCATGAGCGCATACTGCGCAGAGGTGCGCAAACTTGAGGCCCACTTCTATGGCCTCGAGCTCCACCACGTCCTCCGGGAAGACAACATCGCCGCTGATGTCCTCTCCAAGTTAGGGTCCACCAGAGCCCAAGTACCAGTCGGCGTCTTCGTCCAAGACCTGCGCACCCGTCCATCAAGATGCTTGAGGACGGCAGCCCCGTACCCGAGCCGGAGCCACTCCTGGGTGGCCCGCCGACCAGCGAAGTTCTCGTGGTGGAAGCAGACTGGCGCGCCCCCTTCATCGCTTTCCTCACAGAGAACTGGTCGCCGGATACGAGGGAAGAAATCGAGAAGTTGACTCGGCGTGCGACAAACTACGTCGTCATCGGCGACGATCTGTACAGAAAGGCAGCCTCCACAGGCATACTCAAGAAGTGCGTCCTTCGAGATGAAGGTATCACCCTGTTACATGATATCCACTCGGGTACTTGTAGCAACCACGCGGCGGCCGGCACACTAGTCGGCAAGGCCTACAGGGCAGGGTTCTACTGGCTGACAGCCCTGTCTGACGCCAAGGAGTTGGTATGCAGCTGCACCGGCTGCCAGTTCTTCCAGAAGCAAAAGCACCTGCCGGCTCAGGCGCTACGGACCATCCCCCCATCTTGGCCATTCGCCATATGGGGACTCGACAACGTCGGACCCTTCAAAACCGCCCCGGGCGGGTTCAAGCACATCTTGGTGGCGGTCGACTAGTTCACCAAGTGGATTGAGTACAAGGTCGTGACCGACACCAAGTCGGCCACGGCTGCAAAGTTCATCCAAGAGCTCACCCATCGGTTTGGCGTCCCAAACCGCATCGTGACTGACCTTGGATCCGAGTTTACAGGGCACGAGTTCTGGGATTTCTGACAGGACAGCTGCATCGACGTCTACTACTCCTCCACGGCGCACCCCAGGTGCAACGGCCAGGTCGAGCGGGCCAACGGCATGGTCCAAGACTCGCTCAAGAAGGCCATGTATGACGAACTCAACAAGCACCCCGGCCGGTGGGCCATGGAAGTACCTCATGTCATATGGGGCCTGCGAACGCAGAAGAGCAGAGCAACGGGATATACTCCTTTCTTTCTGGTATACGGCTCCGAAGCCGTCCTCCCAGCCGACGTCACCCATGGTGCTCCGCGCATCCAGCTCTACGAAGAAGGAGAAGCAGAAATCGGCCGCCAGGTTGACATCGACTGCCTAGAAGAACACCGACTCGCCGCCCTGATTAGACATGCCAGACATGAGCAGCAGGTACGGCGCTACCACGACAAGAACGTCCGGGAACGTTCCCTCAACGTCGGCGACTTGGCCCTGCGCCGAGTCATGTCCACCAAGGACAAGCACAAGTTATCCGCCCCCTGGGAGGGTCCCTTCATCGTCAAAGAAGTTGTTTCGCCAGGAACATACAGCCTTCAGTGGGCTAACGGTGACCCAGTCCCAAACGTGTGGAACATCGAGCACCTCGTCAAGTTCTACCCGTAGAAATTAAACAAAAGCTATGTATTCCCTGTCTCGTATTAATAAAATTACTTTTGCCTCATGGCTTGCTGTTGTCTTTTTACCCGACATCCATGCTGATGCTCGGGGACTGGGCCCGACCCAGGATGCGTCTTCTTCATCACGATATTTGGGGGGGGTACCTGCTTACTCCGACTTCCGAGTCCTTGCCCAACCCTATGTTCCCCCCGGCGACTACTAAGCTAACTCGGCTGGTCCGAGTCCCCAACTGTGAAACCCTGAGCTCCGCGCTCAACCCGCGCGCCCCCTACACCTAAGCCTCCCCGCTGAGCAGTGTAGCTGGGTAAGCCGTCCTCTCCGTGAGCAGTGGTCAGCGGGTCAAAAAGGGTGCTTAAACAGCACATGGCAGTGGCTAGTCGGGCGACGCAGAGTCCTAGTCGGCAGGGAAAAGGGTCCAGTAAAGCACCAGTGCACATTCATACTTCAAATAAAACCGGAATTTTATTTACAGATTCTATAGAGTTTACATCTATAGTTGTTTTTACAGGCCCAGTTCCGCTGCTACAGCTTCAGCCAGAGGGGTACACTCCTCGACTAACTCGTCGAACTCTTCGTCGGCAAGTTCTTCAGGAATGCCATCGGCGATGGGAGCCAGCTCCTGCGTCGGGAAGTGTATCCTGAACAGTGCCAGTATCCGACTCCCGAAGCTGATCACAGTCTGCTGCATCAACTGGGCTGCCCGAGTCGGACCGGCCCTGAGCCGCTCTGCCAACGTCGCCGCCGCCGGGCCGGACTCGGCAGGCGCCAAGGAATTGGCGTTGAACTCGGCCGCCTGCTTCAGCTCCATCAGCTCCGTCCGAAGCCCTGCAGATGAATATGCATAAGCACAATCGACTTCTTCACAGCCCCAGACGATTCGGCAAAAGACACTTACCATGCATGGCCTGGTCGTGCGTATCCTTCAGGACCTGATTGGCCTCCTTCAGGTGCTCGGATTCGGCGGCGAGGCGAAGATTGGCTGCTTTAAGCCCACGCACCTCTTCCTCGAGCTTATGCTTGGCCCCGGCCAGCTCGTCTTCAAGCTTCTTTTTGGCCCCGGCCAGCTCGTCGATCCTCCCCTGAAGGGCGTTCTCCCTCTTCCTCGACTCTGCAAAGAAACCCCCATGAGCACAATTGTTCGGCGAGATACACCAGCAAGCAATCCACGAAGAACCCACCTTCGGTGAGAACGCTCATGTCATTCATGAGATCCTCGTTGGTCTTCTGCAGGTCGGCGAGCTCCCGCTCCCTCTGCATTTGGAACTCCTTGGCACCCTCCGCCTCACGGATCCTATCCGTGTGGACCCGCGCCAAGGCCCGGCGGTCTTCAAGGGCCTGCCGCCTGAAGTCGAGGTCTCTCGTGGCCCGTTCCGAGAAACCCTGCCACATAACACATTGTCCTCTAGGTCACTGTGTGCGTTATACTGACAACATGGTGCCAAGAAGACATACCTGTACAACACGGGTCAAGACGCCGGCCACGTTTTGCAGCTTCCGGAGCTCGCTCGCTTGGTCGGCGACGTCAAGCTCCATCCGCTGCTCCAGAGTCAACTCTGGAGCCTGCGGTCCGCCCCCGAGCTCGGCCGCGATTGCTTCCCCTTGGGGAGGCACGTGGACGCCTGGATCGGCATCCAGGTCCTCCCCAAGGAGCCGGTTGTCGTCATCCTCAAGTGGTGGAGGACTCCTCGGCAGCTCCTCCATCTCCGCGCGACCCTCCGGGGCCTCCTCCTCGAGGGCGACCTCGGACGCGTCGGCCTGCAGATCCCTCGCTGGGTCGCCCGTCCCTGTGATGCGCGGTGGACTCGGCGGGTCTGGCGGCCCCGACATGCCGACTGGCACCTGCTCCGGCACAATCAGGGCCGTGCTCGACCCTGAACCCGCCTCTGCGGTGGCAGACCGACTCGGTGGCGCCTTGTCACCGGTCCCCGGGGGGGTAGGGTGCCGACGCCCGCTTGGCTCCCGAGCCTGCATTAAACACATCAACCGTCAAGATGACGGCTCGGGGCGCCCGCCGTTGCCCGAAATGCTACATCAGCAGAAGCTTGGTCCACATGGGCTCGTCGCAAGCTCTCTTGTAGCACCACTGCAGCCGTCGACGGGACAGCACCAACAGAGGGTTGTTAGCGAATGCCTCCGGGTATCCCTTGCTCTAAAAAGCATTTCACCCCACATGGCCCTCGTCACATGGGAATGTAGGGGTGAATGGGACAGCACCCAGACGCTAATCAACACCTCAGGATCTTCGCAAGCACTCTTCTAGCACCAAGCTATCAAGTCCACATGATTCTTCCCCGGAGGATGAACCCAGCACATAGTCCCCAACATGTTCAAGTGAGGTGGTTGCTATGCCTACCTTCTGATAATAACAAGGCCCTGGGCCTCGGTGTCTATTTATAGCCCCGTGCTATACAATTGCATGTGACTCCGGTCGCATTGTTCAGCGCGTGAGCCCTGTGCCATGCAGCAGCTCCTCTCTTCGAGGTGCTCAGTCCGCCCTTATCATCTTCAGCTTCATCCGGCCACGGGATCGCCCTGTGCATCCACGTGAATACTGTTTTTGTCGCTATTCGGCAAGCTTATCCTTTGGACGGCCTGACTGCCCCGACGCTTGGAGATCATTCTCTTTTGACCATTAGCCCGACTTTTCTAGTCGGCCCAATGCTCGGGGACTACTCAATATGGAGGGCTCCTTGCGTCGCCCTCCATATGCTCCATCACGATGTGTCACTTTTCCCAAGTGGTGCAGCTCCTCGGCGCCCGGCTCGGCCACGACTCGGCGCTACATCACTCGAGGCTTCGCCCCGGGTCTGCCCAGGGTCATTCCCGGATGGCCTGCGGTTTTCTTTTTTGAGCACCGTCCACCCTTGTGTCGGCCTGCCGACCAAGGCGCTTCAGCCGACCTTGATGGCTTCGCTTTTTCATCAACAGTCCGACACGCGCCTGCACGTTGCTCGGGGACTTGTGGGATATGGGTACCCCTGGGCCCACTACCGACCGGATAGCCAGTCGGCCTGGTCCCACGTCTGACAAGGATGTGGGCCGACCACAGGCCGGCCCACGAGGATCCCCGGCTTGATGGACAAGATTAGAGAAGACTTAACCAGCAAGGCATTTAGCGATATCCTCAGATCCCGCCCGGAGATCACGGCAATTATGTTGTAACCGACTTGGATTAGTTTCCTGATTTGAGCCGGACAATAATTAGAAATAACCGACTTGTAAACCCTAGGCCGTCGGCCTATATAAGGCGGCCTAGGTCGACCCCTTTAGGTCTGTTGACACCAGATTTTCGCACCAGATATGCTGAGTCAGATGGTGACATGGTAAGGCTGGCACTGCGCAGTGGGCCCGTTGAATGGTCAAACAGATGATGCCGGAGAAGGAAGCCGATGCAGGAAAGGGGGTCCGATAAGCAGGAAAGTCCGATCTAATGATGAATGGAGAAAGATGCATTGGCTAAGAAGGAAGCGTAGCATGAGCGGGGACTATTTCCTTTTCAGAAGGCGTATTGAGAGTCCCATTTTATATTAAATTTAGTTTACTTTATCTGCAAGTTAGTCAAGTCCGATCAGGACTCCTCATGACCAGGGTATAAATATAAACCCTCGTCCATTGTAAAGAACTATTCTCACAATCAATACAACCCGGCTTCACGCCAAAACCCTAGGAGTAGGTTAGAGTAGATCGACGAACTCATTGGTGGACGGGCTGCATCAGTTCCTGATCTCCGGCTTACCAGTAAGATTGTCAACTTATCGAACTAGTGTAAGCTTTGAATTGAGGCGCATCGCCCTTTCTCGTTTATGCTGTTCAACCGATTTATCTTTGAATCATCAAGATTGATCTAGATTCCCTGCGTCGGAGCTAGATCTCTATTGATTATTCAGTAGTTAATCGTTTACCGAGTTGTTCTTTTAGTTTTCGGGCTTGATCTAGATTCCCTGCGTCGGAGCTAGACTCATCTTGTTTACTAGAAGGCAGCTTATGCGGTTGTTTGGAGTTGCTAAATTGATTTAGATCTGCGCCATGTGAATTAATCTGATTCTTCAACAGCTATGAGCATTGGTTTAGTCCGATTTGAGCAATACTTATCTTACAATATCGTTCTAGGTCCGATTCATCTTCACAGCTTTATCTGGTTGTTCTTTGGGTGTTGGGTTTGATTTAGATTCCCTGCGTCGGAGCTAGATTCTCGCAACATACTAAAGATTGATCTTTGATCGTCAAGATTGATTTAGATTCCCTGCGTCGGAGCTAGATTCCTTTTGACTATTCAAAGACAGCTTTGAATATCGGAACTTACTGTTTTATTGTTTATTTGCTTAATCTGATTAATTACCTGTGCGTGCATCTTGTTTAGTTGTTGGGTTGGTGAGTCGAGTTTGATTGTTTAGCTATCTGGTCTGATCATAGCTGGAGTATGTGCGCTGCATCCGTCTGTGAAACCGTGTCGAAACAGTTCTGGTCTGATTGGTTAGCTAGATGGTCCGATAAGATGAATCAAACTGGCAACTAGGCAGGATGGACAACGTATCGGCTCACACTTTGATTATTTAATATCTTGCTCAAAGGCATAGCTGATCCGTTACTTGCATATCGGCCATATTTTATGCTTTATTTTATTATTCAAAGGCTGATCTGTTACATTAATCAAGGTCCGATCCTGATTAGTCCGATTCTGAGGTCCGATTCGATGTCTGATTGAGGTCCAATTACATTGGTCCGATTGACGTCATCTATGAAGTCCGATTTTGAGGTCCGATTGGCATCGGCCGATACAAGTCTGATTGGGTCTTGGCTAAAATCCAACGTGCATCTGCCGTCTGGAATAGAGCCGGCACAATCAAAGAGTAATTTAACTGTTTATTCCCTTGTCAATTTCAGGTCAAATTGACTGGCACGCCGCGAACCTGGACAAAGTGCAGGACCAGCACCGGAGTGAAGCAGATCTCCCTGGCCTTGTTGTGTTGCTCGCTGAGGATACGACCGCCGATTTTCCGCGTCAACACATTTTTGGCACGCCCGGTGGGACCCGTAAGACAATTTCCAAGATGTCGTCTGATGCTGAAAAGGAAGCTGCTGCTGCTAAGCTTACTGCTGAGAAGCTGGCGGCTGAGAAGCTGGCGGCCGAGAAGTTGATGGCTGAGAAAGCCAAGGCTGATAAGAGCAAGATTTCCGATCCAACCATCCGATTCACGAAGGCCGATCTATCTAAAGCCCAGTTAGATACAGTTCAGGCCCAGATTGACGCATTTGAGAAGCTCTGCCTTGATCAATTCGGGCGTAATCGTTCAGGCCCTGTGCTCAAAGGTGCTCTTCCGGACCCAGAGTTGATCAAGAAGACAACTGATGCTCGGGAGTACCATGTCAACATGACAGAGATGATCCATCAAGCTGTTCACCATGCATTGATTAACCAGTCGGGCACTTTGGTGAATTCTTTGGATAATCTCATTAAGAAGGCGGTGGATGATTCTATTTGCTTAAAGGGCCCAGTCTTTATGTCAGATTCTGCAGGGGCATCAGGATCAGGAAAAGGCAAAAGTACTGAAGATAACGCCATGACTATTGCTCCGTAAAATCCGACGATTCCACCACCTATTCAGCTGGCCAACGGTTTTCTGTTGATGGCCAATGGATCGATTGTCGGCCCGCATGGTGAGAAATATGCTAGGACTCTAAATGAAGAGGAGAAGCAACCTGCAGCTGCAAAGATACGTTCAGAGATTCCTGCACATCAGTGTATGGTTGGTGATTACAATGAGTACATGATGGATATGCATCAAGCTGATGGGATGCCACTCAGAGGTCACCAGTCTGATTGGTCACAGAAAATACATGAGGTGATCCAGAATCAGTTCGGTTTGAAGCCTAAAGATGAAGCGAGGTTGTATCGGCACCCGTACCCATCCTACTTTGATGCAGTGCCACTTCCTCCGCGCTACAGAGTGCCAGATTTTTCAAAATTCTCTGGACAAGATGATATGACCACCATCGAGTATGTGAGCCGATTCTTGGCTCAATGTGGTGAGGCTGCTTCTGAGGAGGGACTCAGGCTCAGATTCTTCCCTCTGTCACTATCAGGGCCGGCGTTTACTTGGTTTACGTCGTTGTCAGTAGGATCGGTCACAGGCTGGTCCGATATGGAGAAGCAGTTCCATAAGTACTTCTTTTCTGGTCTCAATGAAATGAAGATTTCTGATTTGATTGCTATCAGGCAGAGGAACGATGAGTCCATTAAGGAGTATGTTCAACGGTTCCGTGAAATCAGGAATCGATGCTACAGTTTGAAGCTATCTGACACACAATTGGCTGAGCTTGCATTCCAGGGTATGCTCACGCCGATCAAGGATAGGTTTTCTTCTCAGGAGTTTGAAACATTGGGACAACTGGTGCAAAAGGTGTCAGCCCATGAGGTCCGATACCAGGAGGCGAGGCGCACAAAGTTTTCCAAGCCAGTGTCTTATCTTTCTGATACTGAAGAAGAGGCTGATATCAACATAGCTGAATGGACCAAATCCAAAAAGCTGGTATCGTGCCCATGGGTCAAGCAGAATCCTGAGAAATTTGGGTTTGATGTAACAAAGGCCGACAAGATTTTTGACATGCTGCTCAGTGAAAAGCTTATTCAACTTTCTGCAAATCACTCTATCCCGTCGGCCGAGGAGTTAAAGAAGCGCAAGTACTGCAAATGGCATAACTCAACTTCTCATGAAACGAATGAATGCAAGGTGTTCAGGAGAGAGATCCAATTGGCTATTGAATCTGGCAAGATCAAGTTCGAAGATAACAAGAAAGCCATGAAGGTCGACGGTCATCCCTTTCCTAATAACTTTGCTGATTTCTCCTTTTCTATTATTATGGTTGATATTGATGAAAAGGGGAAGTTCAAGGTGCTCACATCGGACTATGCCAAGAGTTCTGGTGCCATTGATCCTGCAGTTCAGGTCACTGTTGAAGAGTTGCGAAGGAATCATCAGGCATTTGGGCGTGAATCTAATGCTCCTGGTGGATATCGGCCACGTGTGACTTCCCAGATGCTGATTAACAAGTACAAAAGGCAGCAGGCAGCAGCCCGAGCGTGGGAAGAGCGTGAGGAACGACGGCGTCAGAGGCGCGAATATCAGGCAAGGCGGTTTGATGAGGGGTTTGATGATCGGCGCCGATGTGATGATAGGTCCGATGGCCGACGCTGGTTTGATGAAAGACCGATGGCCGACGTTGGTTTAATGATAGGTCCGATGATCGTCGTCGGTATGGCTATAGGTCCGATTGGCATATGGACAGGCATCAAACTTATGAGCAGTACGATCAAGATGATGGTCACTGGAGATGTCCTTTCTTCGTGTTCTGCTGGAACGAGAAGCTCAGATTGCCGTCCAAAGCAGATTGTCCTGAATGCAGCTTCCAGTATGAAGAATACAGGACTTTTAAGAGGAGTCGACGATCGGTTCATGAACGGATCGGCGTCAGGATTGATGATCATCATCAAGGAGATGAAGGCCGGGTTGATACTCATGGCCGTAAAAATAATGAAGGCCGGGATGATGCTCGTGGCCCTGAAAAAATAGAAGAAAAGGCTCCAGTTCAGGAACGGGTTAGAGAACCTCAAATGAAGCCTGGACAATGGTGCCCATCAGGGATTTCTAGGACCAAGAAGAGACGTGTTCAGCGGTTGCGCTACCATGAGCAAATTCAGGATCAAGAATTAGCCAAAGAGAAGAAGACTTGGCGTGTTAAGATGGCCAATGACGATGAAGCAACGCATCGGCCCCGATAAACATGGTTTTAATGTTGCCTTATGATTTTGCTGCTCCTGATGAACAGGATGATGATGAGGCTGATTATGAGTTAGAAGAAGCCGCTGCATGCTTGGTCCTTGATTCAGAAAAGGCGGTCTTTGAGAAGCCAAATGCGAATGGCTATCGGCACCTGAAGCCTCTGTACATCAAGGGATATGTTGATGGGAAGCCGATGACCAAGATGCTGGTTGATGGGGGAGCTGCCATCAATCTCATGCCCTATTCTACATTCCGCAAGTTGGGCAAGGGAATTGATGATCTGATCAAGACAAACATGACGCTCAAGGATTTCGGCGGCAACATTTCAGAGCCTCGGGGGGCAATTCATGTAGAATTGACCATCGGCAGCAAGACATTGCCGACCACTTTCTTTGTGATTGTTGGACAGGGTTCCTACAGCATGCTTCTCGGGCGAGATTGGATTCATGCCAACTGCTGCATCCCATCCACGATGCACCAATGCTTGATTCAGTGGCAAGGCAACAATGTGGAGATCGTCCCAGCTGATGATTCGGTTAGCATTGCAACAGCCGAGTCAACAATTTGGGAGTTTGAAGGGATTGAATGCCTGTCAGGGAAAACATGGGATGGTGACTTTCTCAAGGTGTCCAATCAAGGATTACAGCCGATCCAAGCAGTCGGCTCTGAGACTTTGTTTTAAATGGCCGATTGTATAGAAGATTTTGAAGACCAAAGTGAATTCGGTAAATTAGGGTTCGGATTTACGTCGGCCGATGAATTAGAAGAGATTGACATAGGATCTGGTGATAGACCAAGGCCGACGTATATCAGTGCTAAGTTGGATCCCGAGTATAAACAAGAGTTAATAAAACTTTTGAAAGAGTATTCTGATTGTTTTGCATGGGAATATTATGAAATGTCAGGTTTAAGCCGTAACATTGTTGAGCATTGGCTACCCATCAAACCAGGATATCAACCGCACAAGCAGTACGCAAGGAGGTTTAAGGCTGAGATGTACGAACCAATTAAGGCCAAAATAACGAAGCTATTTGAAGCTAAGTTTATCAGGCCATGTCGATATGCTGAGTGGGTGTCAAATATAGTTCCTGTTTATAAGAAAAATGGAAAGCTGCGTGTTTGCATTGATTACAGGAACTTAAACAAGGCAACCCCGAAGGATGAATATCCGATGCCAGTGGCCGATATGCTTGTTGATGCAGCGTCAGGCCATAAAGTGATGAGCTTCCTGGATGGTAATGCTGGTTATAATCAGATTTTTATGGCGGAAGAAGATATTCCCAAGACTGCATTCCAATGCCCAGGTGCTCTTGGTTTATATGAATGGGTTGTTATGACTTTTGGTTTAAAAAATGCCGGTGCTACTTATCAACGTGCTATGAATTATATTTTTCATAAGCTGATCGGCAGGATAGTTGAAATCTACATTGATGATGTGGTAATCAAGTCGAAAGGTTATCAAGATCATTTAGCCGATTTGAAGGAGACGCTGGAATGCACAAGGCAACATGGATTGAAAATGAATCCGCTCAAGTGTGCTTTTGGCGTATCGGCCGGCCAATTTCTCGGTTTCCTGGTACATGAAAGAGGAATCGAGGTAAATGATTGGAACCGCAAAGCAATTGATGATATTGAGCCTCCAGTAAACAAGAAGGAATTGCAGAGTTTGATTGGAAAAATCAATTTCCTGAGGAGGTTTATATCAAATCTATCGGTCCGATTGGAAGCATTTACTCCTCTGTTGAAGTTAAAGGATGGAGAAGAATTGGTGTGGGAGCCTAAACATCAAAAGGCATTGGATGAAATCAAGCAATATTTAGCATATCCGCCAGTTCTTATTCAACCACAAGAGGGTAAGCCGTTCAAGCTTTATTTATCGGCTTTTAATCATGCAATCGGCTCAGTTTTGATCCAAGAAGTTGATGGGAAAGAGCGAGTCATATTTTATTTGAGCCGGAGGTTGCTGGATCCAGAGACTCGGTATTCGTATGTGGAGAAGCTTTGCCTTTGTCTATATTTTTCTTGTACAAAATTGAGGCATTATTTGCTATCGGCCGAGTGCACTGTGGTATGCAGGGAGGATGTGATCAAATACATGTTGTCGATGCCAATCATGAATGGGAGAATTGGCAAGTGGGTTTTTGCTCTGACGGAGTTTGATCTTAAATACGAATCGGCCAAAGCAGTAAAAGGGCAAGTAATGGCTGATTTGGTTGCTGATCATTGTGGACCTAATGTTGATGCTGTTGAGCAATACACCATCGAGATTGATATGACTGGTCCGATGAATACGGAGGCCGATGTGGTTGACGCAGTTCCTTGGACCATGTTCTTTGATGGCTCATCTTGCAATGATGGTTGCGGAATCGGCCTGCTTATTATTTCGCCTCGGGGGCAAGATTCGAGTTTGCTTATCCGATTGAAAAGTGCACAAATAATCAGACAGAATATGAAGCATTGATGAAGGGTTTCCAGATTCTTAAAGAAATCGGCGTTCAATTTGTTGAAGTATTTGGAGATTCTTTGTTGGTCATTAATCAGTTGCTTGGCACGTATGATTGCAAGATGGATGCGTTGATGCCTTATTTTGAGAAATGCCGAAATTTGATTGACCAGTTCGCCCTGGTAACTCTTAAGCATATTCCAAGACTTCATAACGAAGAAGCAAATCGGCTGGCGCAAAAGGCGTCTGGCTATCGGCCTATGTCCGATATGATGGTGCAGGAGATACCAGAAGGAGATTGGAGGAAAGAAATCGTTGAATATTTGAATGATTCTTCTGTCAAGACTTCCAGGAAGTTACGCTACAAATCAATCAGGCATGTCTTGGTTGAAGGGGTGCTTTATTTTCGCTCGGTTGATGGAGTTCTGTTGAGATGCATCGGACCTGAAGAAGCCAAGGTCTTGATGGGAGAAATTCATGAAGGTGTTTGTGGGGCTCATCAATCGGCGTTCAAAATGAAATGAATGATCAGGAAGAATGGATATTATTGGCCGACGAATCTGGAAGACTGCTTTGAATATTATAAAGGATGTCAGGAGTGTCAGAGATATGGAAATATTCAGAGAGCTCCAGCATCGGCTATGAACCCTGTCATCAAGCCATGGCCATTTAGGGGTTGGGGAATTGACCTGATCGGCCAGATTTTTCCACATTCAAGCAAGGGACATAAATTCATAATAGCGGAAACATATTATTTCACCAAATGGGTTGAAGCTATTCCTTTGAAGGAGGTGAAGTCCCAGAATGTTATCGATTTCGTTAGAGAACACATTGTCTACCGATTTGGAATTCCACAGACAATTACGACAGATCAAGGTACAATGTTTACGTCTGACGAGTTCAAAAATTTTGCTGTTGATATGGGTATCAAGCTCCTCAATTCATCGCCATACTACGCACAAGCCAACGGTCAAGCTAAAGCCTCCAATAAAAGTTTGATCAAGTTGATTGACAGGAAGATTGAGGAGTACCCTAGAAAATGGCATATTGTACTTCCTGAAGCTCTATGGGCATATCGAATGGCTTGCCATGGATCGATCAAAGTTTCTCCATATGAGCTGGTTTATGGGCATGAAGCCGTTCTTCCGTGGGAAATTCGTACTGGATCAAGGCGTATTGAGCTTCAGGATAAATTAAAGGCCGGCGAATACATGGAACTCATGAATAGTGAGTCCAATGACTTAGCTGTTCGTCGGCTACGTGCTCTAGAAAGCATTGAAGCTAACAAGCTCAGAGTTGCGAGGTATTATGATAAAAAAGTTAAAGGGAAAGAGTTTAAAGAGGGCGATCTCGTATGGAAAATTATTCTGCCGATTGGTTCTAAGGATCCCAAATATGGCAAGTGGTCACCGAACTTGGAGGGGCCCTATCGAATCGTCCGATGTGTTCCAGGCAATGCTTATATCTTACAGACGCTTGAAGGAGAAGCGTTTTCTAAGGCGTTGAACGGGAAGTATTTGAAGAAGTACTACCCTAGTATTTGGGTAAATTCGTAAAGCCGATGCTATGCGTCAGGCCTGGAAGCCGATGGAAAAATCGCCTCAAGAACAAAATATGAAAGCCGATGCGACATACATCGCCTTAAGGGTTATATACAACAAAAGAAAAATATATTACATCATCAAGCCGCTCGATGGCGGAGCAGGCTACTAGTATATCGAAACGCTTGATGAGAGGGATGAGAAAAGGAATTGCATATATATTCATATATTTCTCATACAAAGGGATTTCAGAAGGCAAAAAGATCTAATAGGCGCCGATGTATTTTATTCATCATTGCCAGGATAAGTCTAGAAGGAGAAGGGCAAGAGTTAGTTGAAGAGACATCTTCTTCCTTGAGATAGATTCTTGAACAGCTCGGCTCATTTGAAGAAATCCGCAAGTTTGAGGAGATATGCTCTGGGTGCAGTCCCTTGAAGAGCGCACCGGCGGACCGGTGGCTTTGCCCCTATCTTGAAAAGGGCATCCCATTAAACCCCTCTGAAAAACCTTCCCTTTGGTAAAACCATGAAGAACCCTCACGAGGATTCTCCTAGCAGAGGTTCCACCTGGATTTACTGCAGGATCAGAAAAGGGGGGAGTACCCTATACTACCTCACGAGAATTCTTCTAGCAGAAGAGGAAGAAGGGATTGGCTCCTATATCGAAGAGAAGGAGTTTGTGTTCTGTCATGAATATTAGCTGCGCCATGGCGAAAGAATGGTGGAAGAAGGAGAACCTGAGACAGGTATTTATAGTCAGCAATCGGTAAAGGAATTAAAGGAAAGGTGGGAATCTGAAGGGTGCTCGCTGAAACTATCCAAATAAAGAACAGTATTCTCGTGAAGATATGTCATTGATTCAGTGCTGATATGATTAAAGAAGAGGAGCGTCTTTTGAGGAACTGCATTGAAGAGTCGTTTAGTCTGGGTTAATAAACGCATGGGTGCCCGTGACATAAGGTGCAGGGTTCCGTATACTGTTCGTTGTCAGAGGCATCATCGCTCGGGAGAGAGAAGGAAGAAGATGAGCAGTGCGGGTTCTTGGCGAAGAAGGAGGAGTGAACAGCGTGACCACTGGCAGGGGTTTTTAGAAAACGGCTGTGGCCCGAAAATCGAGGAACCGCACAGTGCAAGGATGGAAAGTCTCGGCACGAAAATCGGTGAAAGAGTTATGATGACAGATACGAATTTTGGAATAAAACATATTTTATCCCAAAATTGGGGGGCATGTGTTGACACCAGATTTTCGCACCAGATATGCTGAGTCAGATGGTGACGTGGTAAGGCTGGCACTGCGCAGTGGGCCCGTTGANGCGTAGCTAGATTCTGATCTTGAGCATTTACATGCATGCACGCCGGCCGGCACTCACAGGTTGCAGCACAGGCATGCTTGCAACGTCCAAGCACATATATATATATATATATATATATAATATATATATATATATATATATATATATATATATATATATATATATATATATATATATATATATATATATATATATATATATATATATATATATATATCGTGCGCAAATTTCTAACATGCCTAATTTATGGTGTTATAAATACCCGGGTTTTTCCTAATAAAAAAATATCATGGCAATATATATACTCCCTCCATGCTAAAATAAATCAACATGTAGCAAAGTTTTATACCAAAATATATCGATTTGTAGGCTTGTTGATCACTATATATCCCATTAAACACTCCACCGGTTTCATGCACTATATATAGATCCATTCATCCCATTTTTGTGGTTATTATATATGCTTTTTACTATGTTGTGGACATGTGAAGAACAAACAAATTAATTGTTCCGGCAACTGAAGCATCAAAGGCATCTTTTGGAGAGGACATGCATGATTGATTGTAGGCAATTAGAGGTCGTCACGACACTAAGTTGTGCCAAAATCTCCATGCAATTGATTTTATTTGGGATAGAGGGACTGCGTTGTCCAACCCCAGATACTATTAGCACGCTGGCATGCCCTCCAAATCGATGGACACGAAAGCAAATACATTCTGAATGCTCTGAAGAGGCATGTATATAGTAGCTATCCCAGATACTATTTGGGATAGAGGCATGTATATAGTAGCTATCCCAGATACTATTTAGAAAGAGTGGCACTGAAGGGAATCGAAGATTTTTGATGGCAATGAAGGAACCCCTATAAATTCTAGTGGCATTGAGGGAATTCACTCTTTTAATATTGTCTGATATTATATGCTAGAGGGGTGTGATCTGTCTGTGCAATTTAACTTGATGACATGGACATGTGTGTGCTTGAATAATATTCAAAAGTGTGCGTGTGTGTTTTTTTAGAGAGAGAGACAGAGAGAGAGAGAGAGAGACTGAGAGAGCAAAGGGCTGGAGACAGTTGTTTGTCGATCAGTAATGTTTGCTATAAAATTTCATAATATAATACTGATCACTATTGGTACTAGATCCAATGATTGAATTTCATGGTGGTGCCTGATATCATGAAGATTCTTTATATGTCCATTTTTTTAAAACTTAAATATATACCAATCCAATAATGTATTCATCCGACTTTCTGTAGTCTTCAAATTTCGTAGACAAATGATGATACTTTGCTATCAACGTAAGAATTATAGCAAAGAGCCGGCACTATTTTGGTTATACACTTTAGTGTTGTGGCTCATTACTGATTCTGTATTTAGGGGCCAACAAAGACTTACTTTATTTGTTAGCCAACATTTGTGTGTCGTTATCTGAACCAAAATTAATTTAGTTTCCTCATTTTGTTTTGCTTCAAGTGATCAAGTCTCGTATAGTACAAAGAGAGGCTCTTGATGCTAACACTGTGTGTGTATATTGATGGCAAACTTGTCCTCACCTGGCTGCTGCTGCCCAAAACATCATGTCCTTGTCGACCTACGACTTATGTCATCAGAACTGACCCACCTTGCCACCTCACCATTTTGTTTGGCCATATATATGCATCCAACCAAATAAGTTGCATGTCGTCGGTCTAAATAAACAAAATATTATATATATAGTACACATGTATATTGTAAGAAAAAAGCCATTTGGAAGCATCAACTAATGCATTTGTTCGGTTGGCTGGCGGCCGGTGGCTGGTGCTGATTTGTTGTGAGAGAAAAGTACTGCTGGCTGGCTGGTGGCTGGTGGCTGGTGCTGATTTGTTGTGAGAGAAAAGTACTGCTGGCTGGTGGCTGATAAGCCAACCGAACAGGCTGGTAAAAACATTTTTTTTTATCAAGATCATCAAGAACTAAAAATGATACTAGGTTCAAATTAACTCGCTTCCACGATGAGTTGACGACGACACAAATAAAGCCCGACCTTCTAACTGCCCTATATCAAAATACATTTGGTCGCTACGCGTTGATAACTGATCATCAATTTTTTTTCATAAACACTCATACACCAATCTTTATAGATATTTTCATTTGTAACAGTTTGGTGTACATGATGACCCAACACAACAAACCCATGAGAAATGAGTTTCCCATCAATTTATATGTTTGGCAACACACCTATGCCCTAAAAAAGCAGTTTGTGAGTTTTGTGGTGCACTGTGTGCCTTCCCCTACCACACACCAATCATCACTCTGCTTTTGTTGCAAATCATACCATGCGCTCCCATGCTCAATAACCAAGCTGCTTCTTCTTCTTCCTTTCTTTTAATTTCCCCTCCTCCTCCCCCATAAACTAAAGCACCACAGAACTTGTTGGAGGGATAAACAAAGCTGCAGAGTGGTACAGGTGGCGACTAGAAAATGTTAAGCCAAGCGAAGGGCGGCCCCCTCCCTACGGATGGAGGGCATGTGCACAGTGCAGGCCGCGCGCGCAGGGCACGGCTCCCGCTGGCCGTCCGTCCCATTGGGC
Source organism: Alloteropsis semialata (assembly GCA_004135705.1). Lineage (NCBI taxonomy): Eukaryota > Viridiplantae > Streptophyta > Magnoliopsida > Poales > Poaceae > Alloteropsis > Alloteropsis semialata. The sequence continues at coordinate 80,823,015 of CM014271.1, read as the reverse complement.
GCCCGATCGGACGCGCGCGCGAGCGAGCCCATCCGCGAGGGCCGCGTGGATCGCCTCCTCCCCTCTACAAGTGTACGAACCCGGTCTATACACCCATCGCCTTGATCCTGCGTTGACCCGAGCGAAATGTGGTTTTACTTAGCTTTTAGGATGGGGAAGTTTGGATTGGAACTACTTGGAGGTCATGAATGATTGACTTGATAAGGGTTAAATTAAGGGACTCTTTATCTTAAGTCAACTCGACTTCTTTATTGTTGAATGTAGATTTATCGAGATTCTTTGTTCCCTCGGTCTCATACACATCACCCCTCTATCGTGACACGGAGCAAAACCACAGTTGCTTCTTATTGTTAAAAGATCGTATTGGTGACTATATGTAGGTTTTTTTAGAAGATAGAGCTATCTGAAGCTAATTTAACTGTACATACATTGGTAGCCCATTTGCAAAGAATGTCAAAAGGTAAAACGATGTAGTGTTTGACGTCTGTGGTTAGACTGTCCACAGCGTGGGCAAAAGGTGATGCCTGAATCTTCTCTCTCTTATCCAAGCATCGATGCACGCCGCTGTGTGTCGGATTTATGAGCCCGGCAGTCCACACAGGGTAGTCCGCGTGGTTGATTTGTCGAGGGACAGATCGAGGATCAGAAGTCGATGGTAACACAAGACGCAAGGATTGAACAGGTTCGGACCGTCAGGATGACGTAATACCCTACGTCCTGTGTTGGGTGTATGGATTGCTGTGTATGAAGTTCCTGAAGGATCTCCGTAGTTGGGTTCTGTCCTAGGTTGAAGTTCGTGTTCTGGAGGGGGGTCTCAAGGCGTCTTATATAGTCCGGCTGCCTTGAGTTACAAGTCGGCTAGAGATCATAACCTACCCGAAATACAAGGAATTAAAGGAAAGGTGGGAATCTGAAGGGTGCTCGCTGAAACTATCCAAATAAAGAACAGTATTCTCGTGAAAATATGTCATTGATTCAGTGCTGATATGATTAAAGAAGAGGAGTGTCTTTTGAGGAACTGCATTGAAGAGTCATTTAGTCTGGGTTAATAAACGCATGGGTGCCCGTGACATAAGGTGCAGGGTTCCGTATACTGTTCGTTGTCAGAGGCATCATCGCTCGGGAGAGAGAAGGAAGAAGATGAGCAGTGCGGGTTCTTGGCGAAGAAGGAGGAGTGAACAGCGTGACCACTGGCAGGGGTTTTTAGAAAACGGCTGTGGCCCGAAAATCGAGGAACCGCACAGTGCAAAGATGAGAAGTCTCGGCACGAAAATCGGTGAAGGAGTTATGATGACAGATACGAATTTTGGAATAAAACATATTTTATCCCAAAATTGGGGGGCATGTGTTGACACCAGATTTTCGCACCAGATATGCTGAGTCAGATGGTGACGTGGTAAGGCTGGCACTGTGCAGTGGGCCCGTTGAATGGTCAAACAGATGATGCCGGAGAAGGAAGCCGATGCAGGAAAGGGGGTCCGATAAGCAGGAAAGTCCGATCTAATGATGAATGGAGAAAGATGCATTGGCTAAGGAGGAAGCGTAGCATGAGCGGGGACTATTTCCTTTTTAGAAGGCGTATTGAGAGTCCCATTTTATATTAAATTTAGTTTACTTTATCTGCAAGTTAGTCAAGTCCGATCAGGACTCCTCATGACCAGGGTATAAATATAAACCCTCGTCCATTGTAAAGAACTATTCTCACAATCAATACAACCCGGCTTCACGCCAAAACCCTAGGAGTAGGTTAGAGTAGATCGACGAACTCATTGGTGGACGGGCTGCATCAGTTCCTGATCTCCGGCTTACCAGTAAGATTGTCAACTTATCGAACTAGTGTAAGCTTTGAATTGAGGCGCATCGCCCTTTCTCTTTTATGCTGTTCAACCGATTTATCTTTGAATCATCAAGATTGATCTAGATTCCCTGCGTCGGAGCTAGATCTCTATTGATTATTCAGTAGTTAATCGTTTACCGAGTTGTTCTTTTAGTTTTCGGGCTTGATCTAGATTCCCTACGTCGGAGCTAGACTCATCTTGTTTACTAGAAGGCAGCTTATGCGGTTGTTTGGAGTTGCTAGATTGATTTAGATCTGCGCCATGTGAATTAATCTGATTCTTCAACAGCTATGAGCATTGGTTTAGTCCGATTTGAGCAATACTTATCTTACAATATCGTTCTAGGTCCGATTCATCTTCACAGCTTTAGCTGGTTGTTCTTTGGGTGTTGGGTTTGATTTAGATTCCCTGCGTCGGAGCTAGATTCTCGCAACATACTAAAGATTGATCTTTGATCGTCAAGATTGATTTAGATTCCCTGCGTCGGAGCTAGATTCCTCTTGACTATTCAAAGACAGCTTTGAATATCGGAACGATCTTGTTACTGTTTTATTGTTTATTTGCTTAATCTGACTAATTACCTGTGCGAGCATCTTGTTTAGTTGTTGGGTTGGTGAGTCGAGTTTGATTGTTTAGCTATCTGGTCTGATCATAGCTGGAGTATGTGCGCTGCATCCGTCTGTGAAACCGTGTCGAAACAGTTCTGGTCCGATTGGTTAGCTAGATGGTCCGATAAGATGAATCAAACTGGCAACTAGGCAGGATGGACAACGTATCGGCTCACACTTTGATTATTTAATATTTTGCTCAAAGGCATAGCTGATCCGTTACTTGCATATCGGCCATATTTTATGCTTTATTTTATTATTCAAAGGCTGATCTGTTACATTAATCAAGGTCCGATCCTGATTAGTCCGATTCTGAGGTCCGATTCGATGTCTAATTGAGGTCCGATTACATTGGTCCGATTGACGTCATCTATGAAGTCCGATTTTGAGGTCCGATTGGCATCGGCCGATACAAGTCTGATTGGGTCTTGGTTAAAATCCAACGTGCATCTGCCGTCTGGAATAGAGCCGGCACAATCAAAGAGTAATTTAACTGTTTATTCCCTTGTCAATTTTAGGTCAAATTGACTGGCACGCCGCGAACCTGGACAAAGTGCAGGACCAGCACCGGAGTGAAGCAGATCTCCCTGGCCTTGTTGTGTTGCTCGCTGAGGATACGACCGCCGATTTTCCGCGTCAACAAGGTCATTGAATCCTTTTCGCCATCTACGCCACCCATTTGTTGTAACCGAGAGCTTGACGCTGTTTTCCGGAACACGTCGAGCAGATCAATACAACACCCCGAGCACAGAACGTAGGGTATTATACCTCCGGGTAGCCCGAACCTGTATAATCCCTGTGTCCCTGTGTTACCTCGAGCTCCCTAGTCTCGCGATTGCCCTTTGCCTACAAATCAACCATCTGGGTACCCCGGGTGGACTGCCGGTCATTAGATCCGACAACATCCGCCACCTCCACATTCTGAATCAATAGCTCCAAGAAGACAATACACAGAAGCATCACCAGGTTAACCAACTCGTTCAAGAAACTGTGCAGAAAGATGAGCACATAACTCAGATGCAAGTATCAACCAACTCCGTTGGCTGGGCTGTTCGACTCGTCTTTCCTGGGCCTGCTGGAGATGCAGGCCTATAACTCAGATTAGCGCGCTATGCGTAAATAGTTAAACTGTTAAAGTATTTTTTTTTCCTAAGCCAAGTACGTTGGACCCACGTGTTAATGGCTGTCAATGTAAAAATTTTTTTACGATTTTTTGTTCTAAGCCATACTAGTTGTGTTCCGTAACAAAATAGCATAAACATATTAATGTACTCATAGGACCCACATCCACATGTCAGTACCATAAACAGACTTTCATGGGACCCACATTTTGTGGGGCCCACCCCTCGGTGGTCATGCGGAGCCCACTGTCGTGGGTCCCATGAATAGTGCCATGGCCTGTAGAATTGCTCCAAAATTTGGAGCTTTATTTGGCACTTACGTTTCAATTTTTGCAGAGGGGATCGGTACTCAATCGTGTTGTTTCCTAATTTCGCCTTATTTATTAGCAGAGCCACATTTATGTTTTGGAGAGCCCTAGGGCAAGGTCGACAACATGGGCCTTACGTTATGTCTAATATATATGATTAAGGAAATGGCATATAAGCGATCATCTGAAATATAGACAATCATAGTTCTAATCCCAAATGTGCGTGTGAGTGTTTGTGTCTGTACTGGTCTTTCGCAAAAAAAAAAAAATCGATCACGGATTTTTATATAGGATTACTTCAAAAATGGCTGCAAATCGACTCAAAGTTATTCTGCCAGAGGATCATGGGTGCAAGCAGAGTACCCCGAGAGGGGAGATCATGAATCTGCTTAATGTCCATAATCAGTCTCTAAGCAAGAAGTATTTGGGGACGATGCCATCTAATATTGGAACATTAGTTAATATTTTGTCCCATTATTGCTGAAACCATCTTGCAGAGATGACGTCCTAATAAATCATATATATATATATTTCGAATGGTGTATTTTTTAATTATAAAAAAGTATCATTGCCTTGAGAATACTTATAGTCTAGTATCAAGCCATATTTTTTAGATGGGTAATACTTGGCCACTTGCATGGTTTCATGCATCTCGCAAGCATATATATCCATTCATTTTATTTTATCTGCTTGGAGACCGAGGTTGCAGTAAGCTAAGCAAAGCATCAGGAGGCACGGATATTATATATATACATAAGTTATTATACCATCAGTTGCATCTTGCAGCTAGCGATCTTTAATATAATCTCCACGCCAACTCGCTTGCTGCGATGCTAATCAGTAAGCAACAGGCAAATCCTGGCTGGTACGGTCGGCTAGGGATCGAAGCGCATGGCATGGCAGTGCAAGTTGGTGGCGCTTGCATGTCCTTTCCTGGCCCCCCGGCCTAGAACACCGCGCGCCCTGTGCCGTGCACGCACGCTGCCATGCATATGCATGGCCACGTGGACGAAAGTAGGGTTTCGATGATGAACTATGCATGCATTTGCATGGACTGGTGAATCGTATGCAGCAGCAGCTGAGCAGCTCACCCAAAAACAATTTCAGTGGTGAAACTGTTTAGTGAGACTGAAAAAACTAGTTTTGTTCAGTTTTCAGTTCATTTTGCATCGTTTTTCGAAACATTTTCACGTTACAGGGTCTTGTTTTACACAAAACAGATGAAACTGAGCCACCGTAAACTTTACCAAAAGGCCCTAAGTAACAACCCTCACGAAAATCGTTATTTTGGTGAAGGTGGTTCAAACAGCAATGGGCGTAGCGTAGTTTAAGCGTTCCAATTAACGTAACGCGCAGGGCGCACATGCATGATCGTGTCCTTGGCGATTAACAAAAGCTAAGCATGCATTCGACGTCGCCAACTTGTCGAGGGCGGTGCTAGTTGTTTGCAAGAAGCGAGGCAGCCCGACATGCCAGCCAAATATATAACCGCAAAGGGCGCGCTCGATCTCTCTTTCTCTTCCTCTCAGATAAAGAAGAAGAAATTGAAATTTGAAAGCATCAAGGTTTTCTCCTTGAATAACTTGTCTTAGTCCTCGTTAATTTGCTTTTGGCTTCTCATCAAAATCCACGAGCTACAACAAGTGGCCAGCTTTTGAAAATTGGCTTCCCAGATGCAAGTCTGTATTATTTGTATCAGATAGATCAGCGGTTCGAGAAGTGGGACTAGAGGTTTTTTTTGCTGGCGTCTGCGGGATGGTGTTTTGAGCGCTACTACATATGAGCACCTCCGAGAGATTTAACCTGTTATATGTATCTTAACATTGACAAAGTCACAAAAGACATAGTTCTACATGCTAGTTGAACATCTAAACTCGGCAAAATTCCACCAACCTAACGCTCGCCCTCCATGGCTCCATCCCTCTCCATATTGAGGGGCGTGCCTAATAATCATCTTATGTTATATACTGTACTTATATACCTGCAGAGATATTAATTGAAAGATATTTTTGATAAATATAAGGAAAAAGAACCTGGATATCACGCGTCACCCCTTTTTTTTTTCCTTCGGTTATGCATGCACGCATGCGAGTTACGAGGCATGGGCTAACTCGCCTCGATTGGCATGGGATCGTCGTGCACCGCGCCGCCGTTTCTCTCGCGATTCACGTGGACCTCGCCGTGATCTGCTCCATGTACACACCCCCTCCCAGCTCTCAGCTGGCTGGCCGGACGGCGCGGCGGGTCGGTGCATATATATGTGATTCCCCGTATCATTTATATATATGTATATATTGCTTGGTCCATATGGCTGCAAATAATGTTAGCGCCACTATATACAATGCTCGTGTATATGTTCCTAGCCAGTGATTCTCTGCAATTTTTTTTTTCATATATGCCAAAATTTGCCAAAGACTACCGTTGGGGTTAGTACTTAGGAGGAGGCGAGCTCTATTGTCTTTTAAGCCCAGTTAAGTTTTTTTTTTTTTGGTAAGAACTCTCTGTTAATATATTAGAGCATTTTTTTATTTTTTATCTTACTTCACACTGCAGATATGGATGGTGCAGGGGAAACGGAGCTCAGCAAGCACGCAAGAAGCAAACTCGATGGATTGACTTTCCTTTTTCCCTTATCCATGCCGGTAACTCAAAGCAGCAGGCGCCAGCAGCTTCGTTTGTGGATTAGTGGTCCTCGTTGCACGATGTTCCTTTCCCAACCGTAACTCTCTCTCTCTCTCTCTTTATTTGCGTGACGGATGATGCTGATGTTGAGACGTTACAAGCCGTGACTTCGCCAATCGCCATACGTGTGCAAAAACGTCCGATCTCAGGCGGCCATCAGGTTGCTAGCTAGCCCTCTACCGGTAGTAGCATTTCCCATTTCAGGCTAGAATACGCGTGCGAGCGTATGCGTTTGGTCTTTCACAAAAACTAGTTAGAGTAGCAAAAAAAAAAATCCGTGCATGCTTGCGGCTATGCCACTTCGTACTATTGCTCCTGAATTTGCAACAAACTAATTAAACGGAAAAAATCCAGCTTCTTTCACTACGCCAAATAAAAACCAGTCACAGGGCCGGCCAGCCAAAACTAGTAATTAGGTCCGGTCCGGTTTTTGCAACCAGATGCATGCATTGCCCAAGAAGATCATGCCTACAAATATCTATGCACCGGATACATCATACATACATATGCATATATACCATCAGAGAGCTGACTCTCTGATATATGAAAGCAATTAGCATGCAATGCACGGCAGCTGCCTAGCTAGATTTCCCGGATCTTTATATTATAGCACGGGGATCATCTCGATCACCTTAACAGAAGTTAGTGTGTATTAGCACGCCCAAGTTAACAACGAATTAAGGCCCGTGATTGACGGGTGCTAACATGCGTGGGCGGCTGCATGCATTGCCGCGATCATGCTATATATGTATAAAATTAGTCGTTGTTGTCAACGGCCAAGAAACGGACGGTTGACAATCGTCCATCGGACCCTTGCGGCATTGCATAATACTCCTACAAGCGCATGAACATGACGCGTACGTGGGCCCCTGCCCCGTGGTCCAGCGACACGACGCGATCGATGTGATGCGTTCTGTCCGTGTGCGTTTGACTCGCTATTGCAGCGCTTGTAGCACAAACGGGGCGGGGCGCGCGGGCTACTTGACACGAGACCAGCCCCACACACGATCGATGCGTTGCTCTCTCTCTCTCTCTCTCTCTCTCATAGTTGGTCCTTTTTAGAGCGATCATACAGCATACAGGTACGGGCGTGTCACGTCAACATGCACATCGCAACTTGGTGGCTGCTTGACGGCCACGAACAGCTAGCGGCGTTGATCGTGTCGTGGTGGCCACACACTAGAGTTCCGATCCGTCGTACGGCGTTAAAATGGAAGTTTAGTTTGCAGCCAAGAGAAACACACAGTGACACAGTTAAGGAAAACTGTCCAATACGTACGCCTTTTGTTCGTATATGAGTATAGATAGGTTAGTCAGGCACTTATATCTATGTGTGTTTATCATTAACACCCATCCAATGCAAAACAGATTATATATATATATATATTGTTTTTCTAAACGATTTAAAGTAGGTAGCGTGATCTATCTATCTATTATCTTAGTATTTGGCCAACAAACGGAGCCTCCACGTTCGTTCTCAAGGTCTAGAAATTCCCACGTTAATTGGAGAAATAAGAAAAATTAAAATTATCCGCAACTGCCATTACGTAAAATTTAGCCAAGAATACCCCTTAACTATTTTTTCACGTTAATCGGAGAAATAAGAAAAATTAAAATTACTACCCACAACTGCCATTACATAAAATCTAGCCAAGAATACTCCTTGCCTATTTAAAATTACTGACCATTGCCATTACATAAAATAGCCTAAAATGTCCATATATATTTTTAAAAAATCATCCACCAATGTCATTAGAAAAGTTACGTTCACTCTTAAGGCATAAAAATTCCCACGTTAATCAAGGAAAAAAATAAAATTACAATAGTTGTTACATAAAAATCAACCTAAAATACCCATGTAACTATTTAAAAATTATCAACAATTGTCATTACATAAAAATAGTGTAAAACATCCCTATATCTTTATATTTTTGAAAATTATTCACCAATATCATTACATAAAATTTAACCTAAAATACCTTAATATTATTTAAAATAAAAAATAAAATAAAATATTTTCTTACATAAAGGAAGAATTAACCAAAATACTCCTACTTTATCTAAAAAATATATACATTTTTCTTTACTACGAAATTAGTCCAATCATTAATTATCCATTCATTGTCACTATACAAACATAAATATAAAATTCCTTTTAGCTGATGAAACTGCCAACTTCTACCATTAACTAAAAATTAACTTCAATCAAAGTTATTTAGTCAAAATAAAAATAAACAAGTATGTACATATAGGGTATGCCTATAAGAGATTGAGCAACAAAGATAATAGTAGTCTTAACAAAGAAAAATATTATAATAATACCTAAATTATTTTGTCAACAATTTGCATAATGTGTAACAAGAGAACACCGGTAAAAAAAGTTCAGAAAAAATAAGGATGCAAAAATAGGTATATAGATACTTGAATTCTATATACTAGCCGCGCAAATGCGCGGGACATCTCTCTAGTTTTTCCTAATATGACAGAGGGAGAGGAGATGAAGCATAGCTACTTCGATAGGGACACTGTATATGATGGAAATTCTAGTTCGATCAGAGTATAAGATGAAGCATTTGGTAAATCGATCAGATGACGTATATGACAGACAACTGATATGTTACTTGCTTTTAAAAATAGGTAAAGATAAAAATGCACCGTGCGTAGCTAGATTCTGATCTTGAGCATTTACATGCATGCACGCCGGCCGGCACTCACAGGTTGCAGCACAGGCATGCTTGCAACGTCCAAGCACATATATATATATATATATCGTGCGCAAATTTCTAACATGCCTAATTTATGGTGTTATAAATACCCGGGTTTTTCCTAATAAAAAAATATCATGCAATATATATACTCCCTCCATGCTAAAATAAATCAACATGTAGCAAAGTTTTATACCAAAATATATCGATTTGTAGGCTTGTTGATCACTATATATCCCATTAAACACTCCACCGGTTTCATGCACTATATATAGATCCATTCATCCCATTTTTGTGGTTATTATATATGCTTTTTACTATGTTGTGGACATGTGAAGAACAAACAAATTAATTGTTCCGGCAACTGAAGCATCAAAGGCATCTTTTGGAGAGGACATGCATGATTGATTGTAGGCAATTAGAGGTCTTCACGACACTAAGTTGTGCCAAAATCTCCATGCAATTGATTTTATTTGGGATAGAGGGACTGCGTTGTCCAACCCCAGATACTATTAGCACGCTGGCACGCCCTCCAAATCGATGGACACGAAAGCAAATAATCAAGATCACAAATGACATAGCCGAAAGAACTCATGATGGACACAATGTAAAACTCTATCCTAACTACTGATTAAATCCATTTTGTAACATAACACATGTTGAGTATAGGGGCCTACCCCTCCAGTTATTTTTTTTTCCTGAAGGAAAAAAAGGCATGACATCCATTTGACAGGAAACTAATTAACATTTTGTATTTGTCCCGCTATATTTACAGCTGTGTCCTGTGTGTGTCATCCCTTTCCTCCCACTCAACTAGTAGCGCCAGTGGGCATGCATATGTTGCTTTCTTTCGCCTTTCATTTCCCTTTCTCTCGTGACAGCCGTCTTTTTTTGTGATCCACAAACTATGGTAACGTAAATTAACCTATCCATGACTTGAGGCTTCAGGTTTCTTTTCCTCTTTTTGCTCCGGCCCACTTATTTCTCGGCGCATCAATTGAAAAATCTGGCTGGACGTACACTTGCAAGCTGACCAGACCCAGAGGCATGTATAGTAGCTATAGTACATTCTGAATGCTCTGAAGAGGATGTCAACTTATTTTCCAGTCTTGAGAGATCTTGAACTGGTGTTGCTATCTATTCCGAGTGCATTTATATTTCTATTGGCTTGTTTCAAAGATCCATTCTTATCTGCTAGTTAATAATAATGTAACGGGACTCAGATTTGACTTCACCATGCATATACTTAATTCTCATGTACCATTCTAACATCACATTAGTTGACTATTTTCATGGAAATTATGTACATCTTATCATCCACAAGCTACACTCAGGCCCGGTACGTTGCGCAGGAAATTGATAGGAAGCAATACTAGTTCAATTATCTGAGGAATTATCAACAAAAAATCCATGTGAGTCTCAATCCTCAGATAATGAATAATTCTCCTATATACTGAACCTCCAAAATTTGGAGCAATCTTAGGGGCCTTGATCCTGTTCCTGGGACCCACTAATAGGTGAGTCCTAGAACATGTGGGTCCTACATACTATTTATGTTTTTTTTTCCAAAGCAACAACAGCGTGGAGGTTAGAACCAAAAATCGGTTTAACTATTTACTGCAATCACGCATAGCGCTCTAATTTGACTAGTTTTCTCCCAATGCCGTAAGAATTGGGTTTCTTCAAAGGACCAAAAGGACTATATTACATACTAAAACCTCCAAAATTTAATTTGGAGCAATCTTATGTGCCATGTTATTGTTTATATATAGAACCCACTGAAAGGTGGACCCCAGATATCTGGGTCACAGAACATGTGGGTCCCATATACTATTTATGTTTTTTCACAAAGCAACATCGACTTAGAGAGAAAAGCTGATTTAACACTTTAACTATACTTGCTGCAAGGGCCCGTAGCGTGCTAATGTGTGACTAGATTTCTCCCAACGCCGTAAGGATTAGAGGCTGTTCGGCTGGTAGAATGAATAGTGCTCGGCTGGTAGAATGAATAGTATTGTGTGAGAGGAAATAAGCCGAAAGAAGCCAGCCGAGCACTGTTCATCGGACCAGCCGAACAGGCTCCAAAGAGAAGGGGAGAAAACAAATGCTTAAATAATATAAGGTCTGGCACCGTCCACGCATCCACATCACATGCACAGTTCTCGTACTATTGCTAACTTATATAAGTAACCACCTCTCGCCAGTATATACATATAACATATATACATGTAGTAGACGTTGCTTATGTAGGAGCCTTACATATATGCATGATATATACATTGTATGTGATGCAAGAACAAACAAAATCAATAACGGTACGGTATTAATTATTTTTTGCGTAACGTTTCTTTATCATGATGTGTTGGGATTAACATAAGCAATGTCTCTAGCTAAACTAGTCAACTCTAGCCTGTATATATAGGGATGAGTGGATCCAAGATAAAAGATTAGCAAATGGTTCAATAGTTTACATGAGATATATGTAGCAGGATAAACGGGAAGGCACTTGTCTCCATCCCTTCGATTTTGCTTTGTTAATCTTGTGTGGTCATATTGGCAGGTCCCATCCCTTTTTAATATGAGTGAATTCCCTCAATGCCACTAGAATTTATAGGGGTTCCTTCATTGCCATCGAAAATCTTCGATTCCCTTCAGTGCCACTCTTTCTAATTTCCATTTCCCTGGTTGCCATTCCGTTAGCATTCCGTCCCAATTGCCGTTTCCCTCCTCGAGTGACGACGCTGCCCCAGAGCTCGGCCATGACATAGAACAAGCAGAAGCTCCAAATCCTCAATGTGGCCATGGGCAGGTTGACCAGGTGTGGCCGTGGCCGAAGAAGGCGATGAAGGGGAAGATGACGGTGTAGAAGAGCGCCTCCTTGGAGAGCACGTCGGAGAGCTTGGTGTAGAGCAGCATGAAGCCGATGGCCATGGGCAGGTTGACCAGGTGTCGACGCCGACGCGGGCGAGCACGAGGCGGGCGTCCTCGGCGTCGGGCGTGACGCCGGTCCGCGAACCGCGCGAGCACCGAGCGCACGCCCCGCGCCGCGCGGCCGTCCTCCGGGTCCGGCCTTAGCCGCGCCGCCGCGCGCCACGCCTGCGCGGACACTAGCCCCGCGAGCTCCGCGGCCTCGACGGACGCCGCGGCCACGCCCTCCGGCAGCGCGTCCACCGCCGTGGCGACGGAGCCCATCACGACCCGGAGATCGAGGCGGCCAGCTCGGCATTCATGAGCACCCACAGGCGTGCCCCTTGCGGGCGCAGTCGGCCAGCAGGAGCCGCAGCTTCTGCAGCGCCACGTGCAACTCCGAGAGCCCCAGCACCGCGTCGCCTGGCAGCGGGGCCGGGGCGTCGCGGACTGCGTCGAGGAAGGCGAGGAGCAGGCCGGCGATCCGGTGCTGGCGCGATGGCCTCGCATGGGCACACCGCCGGCAGCGCCAGCATCCTCCGGGGCGTCCCGCTCCGCAGCCTGCGCGTCGCCGCCGCTGGCCCTCCTTTTGAGGAACCCGTTCCCCAGGAGCGCATCGCGGCGCGGGAGGAAGGGGCTGCCCCTGGACGCGAGGAGCGGGGAGTGGAGGGCGGCGGGTGAGAGGGAGGCGGCGCGCGGGCGCGGGAGCCCGCGCCTGGCGCCGTGGCGGAGGGCGAGCGACTTCATGGAGGTCCGATGCGGCAGCGCCAGACGAGCGGCCGCTGTTCCTCAGCAGGATGACGGAAGTCTCTTGCGGGCCCCACTTGTCGGCGAGTGTAACTTAACTGATTTTAACGGGAATGGCAACCAGGGAAATGGAAATTAGAAAGAGTGGCACTGAAGGGAATCGAAGATTTTCGATGGCAATGAAGGAACCCCTATAAATTCTAGTGGCATTGAGGGAATTCACTCTTTTAATATTGTCTGATATTATATGCTAGAGGGGTGTGATCTGTCTGTGCAATTTAACTTGATGACATGGACATGTGTGTGCTTGAATAATATTCAAAAGTGTGCGTGTGTGTTTTTTTAGAGAGAGAGAGAGAGAGAGAGAGACTGAGAGAGCAAAGGGCTGGAGACAGTTGTTTGTCGATCAGTAATGTTTGCTATAAAATTTCATAATATAATACTGATCACTATTGGTACTAGATCCAATGATTGAATTTCATGGTGGTGCCTGATATCATGAAGATTCTTTATATGTCCATTTTTTTAAAACTTAAATATATACCAATCCAATAATGTATTCATCCGACTTTCTGTAGTCTTCAAATTTCGTAGACAAATGATGATACTTTGCTATCAACGGAAGAATTATAGCAAAGAGCCGGCACTATTTTGGTTATACACTTTAGTGTTGTGGCTCATTACTGATTCTGTATTTAGGGGCCAACAAAGACTTACTTTATTTGTTAGCCAACATTTGTGTGTCGTTATCTGAACCAAAATTAATTTAGTTTCCTCATTTTGTTTTGCTTCAAGTGATCAAGTCTCGTATAGTACAAAGAGAGGCTCTTGATGCTAACACTGTGTGTGTATATTGATGGCAAACTTGTCCTCACCTGGCTGCTGCTGCCCAAAACATCATGTCCTTGTCGACCTACGACTTATGTCATCAGAACTGACCCACCTTGCCACCTCACCATTTTGTTTGGCCATATATATGCATCCAACCAAATAAGTTGCATGTCGTCGGTCTAAATAAACAAAATATTATATATATAGTACACATGTATATTGTAAGAAAAAAGCCATTTGGAAGCATCAACTAATGCATTTGTTCGGTTGGCTGGCGGCCGGTGGCTGGTGCTGATTTGTTGTGAGAGAAAAGTACTGCTGGCTGGCTGGTGGCTGGTGGCTGGTGCTGATTTGTTGTGAGAGAAAAGTACTGCTGGCTGGTGGCTGATAAGCCAACCGAACAGGCTGTAAAAACATTTTTTTTTATCAAGATCATCAAGAACTAAAAATGATACTAGGTTCAAATTAACTCGCTTCCACGATGAGTTGACGACGACACAAATAAAGCCCGACCTTCTAACTGCCCTATATCAAAATACATTTGGTCGCTACGCGTCGATAACTGATCATCAATTTTTTTTTCATAAACACTCATACACCAATCTTTATAGATATTTTCATTTGTAACAGTTTGGTGTACATGATGACCCAACACAACAAACCCATGAGAAATGAGTTTCCCATCAATTTATATGTTTGGCAACACACCTATGCCCTAAAAAAGCAGTTTGTGAGTTTTGTGGTGCACTGTGTGCCTTCCCCTACCACACACCAATCATCACTCTGCTTTTGTTGCAAATCATACCATGCGCTCCCATGCTCAATAACCAAGCTGCTTCTTCTTCTTCCTTTCTTTTAATTTCCCCTCCTCCTCCCCCATAAACTAAAGCACCACAGAACTTGTTGGAGGGATAAACAAAGCTGCAGAGTGGTACAGGTGGCGACTAGAAAATGTTAAGCCAAGCGAAGGGCGGCCCCCTCCCTACGGATGGAGGGCATGTGCACAGTGCAGGCCGCGCGCGCAGGGCACGGCTCCCGCTGGCCGTCCGTCCCATTGGGCGCCCGATCGGACGCGCGCGCGAGCGAGCCCATCCGCGAGGGCCGCGTGGATCGCGTCCTCCCCTCTACAAGTGTACGAACCCGGTCTATACACCCATCGCCTTGATCCTGCGTTGACCCGAGCGAAATGTGGTTTTACTTAGCTTTTAGGATGGGGAAGTTTGGATTGGAACTACTTGGAGGTCATGAATGATTGACTTGATAAGGGTTAAATTAAGGGACTCTTTATCTTAAGTCAACTCGACTTCTTTATTGTTGAATGTAGATTTATCGAGATTCTTTGTTCCCTCGGTCTCATACACATCACCCCTCTATCGTGACACGGAGCAAAACCACAGTTGCTTCTTATTGTTAAAAGATCGTATTGGTGACTATATGTAGGTTTTTTTAGAAGATAGAGCTATCTGAAGCTAATTTAACTGTACATACATTGGTAGCCCATTTGCAAAGAATGTCAAAAGGTAAAACGATGTAGTGTTTGACGTCTGTGGTTAGACTGTCCACAGCGTGGGCAAAAGGTGATGCCTGAATCTTCTCTCTCTTATTCAAGCATCGATGCACGCCGCTGTGTGTCGGATTTATGAGCCCGGCAGTCCACACGGGGTAGTCCGCGTGGTTGATTTGTCGAGGGACAGATCGAGGATCAGAAGTCGATGGTAACACAAGACGCAAGGATTGAACAGGTTCGGGCCGTCAGGATGACGTAATACCCTACGTTCTGTGTTGGGTGTATGGATTGCTGTGTATGAAGTTCCTGAAGGATCTCCGTAGTTGGGTTCTGTCCTAGGTTGAAGTTCGTGTTCTGGAGGGGGGTCTCAAGCCGCCTTATATAGTCCGGCTGCCTTGAGTTACAAGTCGGATAGAGATCATAACCTACCCGAAATACAAGGACGCGATCCTATAACGATTACAGATATCTTTCCTATAATTCCGGCTAGTTTATCTTGATCTCCAAGCTTCTTGCGGGGTACGCCGCCTGCTTCCTTGCATATCCGGCTCGTCCGACTGGTGGGCCTCCCGACTGGTGGGCCTCCCAGTCTGACAAACCGATCCAGTTGCACTCGGACTGGGCCACCCCTTGCTGGTTGGGCCTCCGTGGGCCTCCCAGTCTGACAAACCGATCCAGTTGCACTCGGACTGGGCCACCCCTTGCTGGTTGGGCCAATCCGCCTTCTGGGTACCCCTGGGGGTCTACCCCCGACACTGTGGGTGGCGATGCTGAAAGCTGAAGCGAGGCCTGCAGATCATGTACATGCATCTAGGGATGGCAGCGGATCGGGTAAGTGCGGGTAAGTCGTTTACCCGCCCGCGAGCATATCCGCGCATCCGCCCTTTACCCGCCCGCGAGCCTGCCCGCGGGTAAAAATTTCTGCCCGTATCCGCGCCCGCGGATATCCGCGGGTATCGGGTATGCCCTTCACCTGCCAGAAAATTGGCTCATTTCAACAAAAATGACAACATTTGGACAGCCATAATGCAATATATGGATCAAACAATATAATCACACATTGAACATCAACAGTTTGATCCACCAGCAGCAATATAATGTCCCGTACACACATTGAACAGCAACAATAATACAATATAATGTCTCATTGTATCAATTATTATAGCATCCTGGTGGGTGGAAGGATTTTAGGGTTTTTTGGTGGGCTTGCTTTGGGCCGAATTGTAATATTGGGCTGATATTTGATAGGGATGTATAGTTCAACGGGTAACGGATATTATCCGCGGGTGAAGGATTTTACCCGTTAGCTGCCCGCGGATAAAATTTCCCGCCCGTATCCGCGTCCGCGGGTGAAATTTCTTACCCGTACCCTTACCCGTCGGGTCGGGTATCCGCGGATATCCGCGTCCGCGGGCAAAATTGCCATCCCTACATGCAGCGGTGCCGAGAGAATAAACTAATATCTGAGTGAGAGGCTGCTGCTTCTGAAAACTGGGCCCATCAGCAACTCAGCATCGATGCACGACGCTGCAGCCCAAAGCTGCTCTCAGCATCGACGTGAGCTGGCATGTCCATTCTTTTTGCAGCCTCGACGACGCTGTGGCTAGTCTTATAGTGGCACATAGTACAAGCTCCATGCTATCTGTTTGGCGTAGTTCTAGTTCCAAGAATTTTCAAGCTACATATCCCTAGCTCCAATTCATGGAGTTAGAGCTGGGCTACAATGGGTTTTTTAATCAATTCATTTTTTATTCGAATTTGAACTAAAAATACATTTAAACAACTCTATTTTATAATTTATAAATAAACTCTATATCCAAAATAGGGATGATAATTACGAAAGTTTTACCCAAGAAAAGATGCCTATGTTAAATAAAGTGGGATGCCAATGAGTGAAATCATGTATAGCAGTAACATGCGCATTTAAATGGTGGAGGCAAAGACCCATGCTGCCTGGTCTGAAGTCAAAAACCAATGACAAAGCGCACAGAGAAAAAGCATGAAATATTTATTATAAAGTAATGAAAAGTTTAGGCATAGTATTAGCTAGTTTGACACGGGGCCTAGTAGAAACCTATCTTGATCACGAACCAAGTAACCAAAAGTGGCAAGCATTACTTTCAACACAATCAAAAGGGTGCCACCTTGACACTTTCATGTTATCCCAAACAGTGAAAGCGATCAGCACTATGCAATCATTTTGTGGTTTTATTATACTTAATTATTCTCCATAATTTCTCCCGTACTTGTCAACTGTTTCACCAACTTCCCTATTCAGATTAAACAAATCTCGACTACTAAATCTTCCTTTTTACAATTCTAAATTTGAAGTGGCAAATTCAAATGAACAAGTGACAAAACCACCCAAAAATGAGGAGGCATCACATTTTCTCGAATGAGGTCTAGTCCATAGACCCCGTCTTGTCACCCGTGACAGCAGGAGACACTGCACAGTAAGCGCAGAATCTTCCCCCAAAAAAATATAAATAAAAATCACGAAGAAGCCAAGACGGAAGGAAAAAAAAATAGAAAAAACACAAGAAAAAGAGCTGAGAGCAAGCTGAAAGCTGAAGGCCTCAGCTGCTCGTTCCGCCCCTCTTCTTCCTCCTCAGATAAGGAGGCCTCAGGCCAGGGAAAAAGCTGCGATTTTTTCCTTAATCAGTCCGAGCGCTCAGCCGAGCAGCAGGAGGTACGATTCTCGCATTGCTCGACCTCCCTCCGCGTTTCCCCGCGATTTTTTGGTGGTTTTTGGAGCTCCTCCTGCGACTTTTCTCGGGTTGGAATCGAATGGTTGCAGCTGAACGCGAGTACAAGCGAGTCCCTTCGATTGCTGGGAGATTTCTGAGTGGATCCTGTTGGGGCTGCTTCGTCCTCGCCGTCGATTTGCGGGAGGAAGCAGGTCCTCTGGAAGCGATCTCACTGTTTTTTTTTTCTTTTTCCCCACGAAGATCAGAATCAGATCCCTAGACGAGCTGTGCGGGCCTCGTTTCTGTAAATCCCCTGCCTTCTTGGTGATGTTTTGACTTGCGAGTGCTTGCTGGTTACTGGTGCTGCTTCTCTCTCTTCTCTTTGTTTTGGAGATATCTAGGATTTCGTCAATTTGTGGGATGAGCTCGTGAAGCCTATGGCCGTGGAAGAAATAGGAACGGATCGATTTTACGCTTGGGCAGGGGAAAGTCTGTGCAAAAAGTTTTGGCTTAAAGGTTGAAGATTTTTTGAGGTTTCTCCGATGCGAGATAAATGCATTTTTAGATGTAATTGATGGATTTGGTTGGCGCTGGGCTAAAGAGTGTTCATGGTTTGCCCTTTTTGTTCTCAAGTTGTTGCTACACCAGCAATCCCCCTCTTCTCTTTCCCCTTTGAATTTGGTCCTATAAAAATTGGTTCTTTTGGCGTCAAGGATTTTGGTTTCTTGTTGCTGATTGGGTTGTTTTGATCTATCTCCAGGCTGACAAGCTAGGTTTAACTGCTTCTTTGGGCACAGAGATCCGCTGACTATCTTGGTAAAAATCCAATCTGTTTTTGTACTATTTTCTTCCTGGGCCAACCTCCTTCGTGGGGTGCATAAACTGCCTGGTCAGAAGGAGTACAGGCCGCCGTTTCCGGAGAAGGAAACTGGGAACTACTGTTCGTCTCTGCCACGTTTCTTGTCAAGAACCATGGCTGTTCACTTGCTATGAAGCTGCATGAACTTGAGGCACCTGGATGCTGTGGATTGTTCCTATGCAGATGATTGGATCAGTGGTGTCAGGCTTTGGGGGTTTCGATCAGATGTTGTATGAATAATAGCTGGAGTGTTTGAGAAATCAGAGTTTGAGTACGGTTTTCTTCTCTGTTTTCTGGTACGGTTTCCTACTGATCTGCGGCTGCACAGGAAAGCATTCTCCTTTTTGCCGTGCCATGGATGTCACGGATGTTCAGCAGGGCATGGGATCTATGGATGCCAGAGGCGGTGTGCCTAATCTTTTCCATGCCCTTGGACCAGCACTCCTGATATCAATGGGGTACATTGATCTCGGGAAGTGGGTGGCAGCAGTGGAAGCTGGTTCTCGGTTTGGTTTCGACCTTGTGCTGCTGGCTCTCATTTTCAACTTCACTGCCATTGTATGCCAGTACCTTTCTGCTTGCATTGGCACAGTCACAGGGAAGAATCTTGCAGAGGTATCGGTTTACCTGTGTTGTTCCTTGGTTTTGCTGACCTTCTCTTGAGATATAGTTCAGTCGACATTTGTTTCCATTTCACAATGCTCATGGTGGTTTGATATTGAATTGGACCTGAAGGAACTGAGAACACTAGAGTCTAGGGACCATTTTAGTAGATGCAGGTTGTTGGTAAAGAAAATGGATCAGTGGACTACTATGTGAAAGAATGTTTCTCTGTTATAATGAAATTTAGTACTGCTTTTTTTTTAGAATGATGGAAAACTAACTTTAAACTCATCTTAGGTCTCTTTGTGTAGCTCCACTTTGACAATTGGCAACGTTTTGGGAAAACAGAGTTTCCTTGTTTTTGTCAAGTTTTGTTACATGTTCATGGTATGGTATTCCTTTGAAGTTGCTAACTTTTTCATGCTTTCCTTGAAACAAAGATATGCCACCAAGAGTACAACAAGCCAACATGTATCTTCTTGGGAGTTCAAGCTGGATTGTCATTGTTGACATCAGAGCTGACTATGGTATTTACACACTTCGTTGGATGTCTCCACTTTTATAGATGTTTAGTCTGTGAATTCCTGGCCTTTCAGGCAATGTTACATGCATTCTACATTGGCAAAAATATGTAGCAAGTAGTTCCGAGTTTTGGACATGCTATATTCTGATAGCTATATCTGGATTTTTCAGATATTTGGCATAGCACTTGGATTCAACCTCCTCTTTGAATATGATGATCTCATCACAGGGGTATGCTTTGCAACAGTTGTACCTAATCTGCTACCATATGCTATGTCCCACCTGGTAAAACTACTACTTCAACAAGGATACTTGCACAAAAATTATGATACGATGATTTGACTTTATGTTTGCTGGTTACTTACCATTTATATCTATTCCAGGGGAAAAAGATGGCAGGGACAGTAAATGCCTGCATAGCAGGATTTGCACTTCTTTGTTATGTGCTTGGGTTATTGGTTAGCCAACCACAAATTCCTGTCACAGTGAATGTAATATTTCCCAAGCTAAGTGGTGAAAGTGCTTACTCTCTGATGGCACTTCTTGGTGCAAACATAATGGCACACAACTTTTACATCCATTCATCAGTTGTCCAGGTAAATTGTTTGATTAGTGCACTTGAACTTATAATTTAGTACACAAGGGCTTGTCAGAATTGGTTGAAACCATGCAGTGACACAGTTTGTTGTTTATACTTTATAGGAGTTTGGAAAACTCCTGTGTTAGGCTATCAGCAAGGAGATAACTAATACAACTATTAGGATAACTATTACAACTATTAGACTTCTGCTCATTCCACTTTAATATTGGACACAACTCATGAACTATATTTATTTACTTACCGATTCGATGAATGCATCCACATAAAACTAGATCTGAAAACTCATGTTTCAATTGTCTTCATAATTTCATATAGTTGTTCACTATGGGATCCACACTTCGTTCATCTGTACACATTTTCCTTAACTTTTAGCAAGTTTTGATGGTACGTGGAAATTTATCTTATGTTTGGCTTGGTAGATATTACTCAACATCAATGGTGGCATTTGCAACTTTTCACAATATGTTCAGTGGATAAAATTGACAAGTGCATGTAATGCAAGTAGCAACAGTTTGCACACTTTTGGTATTCGCTTTTCTATCTGTGTTCTTAACCATGAAATATTCTATTTGCAGGGTCAGAAAAGATCATCTGCAGTTGGTCTTGGCGCCTTATTTCATGACCACCTTTTTTCGATCTTATTTATTTTTACTGGGATCTTTCTGGTGAATTATGTTCTAATGAACTCTGCAGCAGCTGAATCCACTAATACTCTTCTTCTCACCTTTCAAGATGTTGTGGAGCTAATGAACCAGGTTAGTACCTACATTTCCTACATATTTACCTGTGCTAAGTTTCTGTTGAAAATCTTATTTAGAAGCAATTCTACTCTGCTACAGAACTGAAGTTTTGATTACTTTGTAGATATTTGTAAACCCTCTGGCACCAACAATATTTTTAGTGGTTCTTCTCTTCTCCAGCCACATCATCTCGTTGACATCTGCTATTGGTAGCCAAGTGATTTCAGAGCATTTGTTCGGTATAAGCATTCCACTTTCAGGGCATCATCTCTTACTGAAGGGTTTTGCCATAGTTCCTACTCTGTACTGGGCAAACGTTGCAGGTGCTGAAGGGATATACCAATTATTAATTATATGCCAGATTATTCAGGCCATGCTCCTTCCATCATCAGTCATCCCACTTTTTCGTGTTGCTTCATCAAGATCAATAATGGGTGCACATAGAGTGTCTTTGCATCTGGAGATACTGGGTTTTCTTGCATTTCTCCTTATGCTGTTTTCAAATATCATATTTGTGGCAGAAATGCTGTTTGGTGACAGTGGCTGGATGAACAATCTGAAAGGGTATACTGGAAGCCCTGTGGTGCTCCCATATACTGTTTTCATTCTAGTTGCATTTATATCTGTTGCTTTTTCACTGTACCTGGCTGTTACACCATTAAAATCTGGAAGTCATGAAGCTGAATCACAGGAATGGTCTGTACCTTCTCAGAGAGTGCTCTTGAGTACTCCTCAAGGAAGGGAAGAGGCTAAAGTGGACATTGTTACATATGAGGAAGATCAGAGGTCAGATGTTGATCCTTCTCTGAGGGATGTTGATCCACAATCAACCATGGAATATATTGATACCTCTGACACTGCTGTTGAATCTGACCACGACTCTCAACAGTCTACTGCTTATGCATCCACTGTTCCTGAAACCTGCCCCTCCCCATCATTTACTCCTGAGGAGTCAAAATCTGTTGTTGCTGTCAACTGGCCAGAGCCTTTGGAAAAAGTTTCTACCTCTACTGTGATAGAGGAAAGCACTGTAGAAAGTGTGGACTCTAGAAGCATGACTGAAAGGGATGTTTTAGTAGAAACAGATGTTCTCGTGGACAAGGACAAGGAAGATCTACATGTTTTGGAGTCTGAGAGGTCAGTTGTTGGTAACACCCCTTCTTGTGTGTCTGATGATGGCCCTCCATCCCTTACCTTCTCCAGGGGGAAAGGTTCAGATGCAGGCAATGGCAATGGGAGCCTCTCAAGAATATCCTGTTTGGGTCGTGCAGCAAGGAGGCAGCTAGCCGCCATTCTTGATGAGTTCTGGGGGCATCTCTTTGATTACCATGGAAAGCTCACTCAAGAAGCTAGCACTAAAAAGTTTGATATCTTACTTGGGCTAGACCTTAGAACACCTAACTCAGCTGCAAGAACGGATAAACAAGCTAGTGAAATCCCCAAGAGCCCACTGGTGAGAGACACAATGCGAGGGCCAGCCTTCTTGTCAAGTTCGGTGGACCTGATGTCCCCTAAGAATGAGATGTCGAACTTGGAACTTACATATGGGCTTCAGAGGGGCACAAGCATGGGATCGTCAACCTGGTCCCAGGGTATGCAGCTACCAAATACACAGATGCAGAGCTCAAGCAACACCCTACTTGAGCAAAGTGCAAGACTAAACTCGAATTTTGGTGCTCCATCTTACTCGGACAACAATCAGTTCTACCAGCCTGCAACAATTCATGGGTATCAGCTTTCATCTTACTTGAAACAGATGAATGCCAGCAGAAATCCTTACTCTAGCATGCCACTGGATCCTCAGCGGCTCCCAAAATCATCTGCGTCTGCCACACCAACCTATGTTGATTCCATGATGCATTCTCGTAACCAGAATCTTCTTGCTTCACTGGGTGCTACTCCTTCGCAGATTGCAGCAACATCCCGCATAGGTTCAATGATGACAGAAAGGTCGTATTATGATCCTTCCGTTGTTGATGGGAGTGAAAGTACTGGCTCATCTGCTTACTCAAAGAAGTACCACAGCTCGCCTGATATATCTGCAATAATTGCTGCAAGCAGAACAGCACTGTTGAATGAAGCAAAGTTGGGTGGTGCCATTGGACCCCAGTCATACCTTAGCAGGATGGCATCAGAAAGATCTCAATATGCAAACTCAATGGCGAGGCCTGCGGCTCCCCTAGCGTTCGATGAACTTTCACCCCCTAAACTCCAAAGTGATATATTCTCAGCACAGTCGAGTATGAGCCCTAGTGCTAGATCCCTTTGGGCTAAGCAACCATTTGAGCAATTGTTCGGCATGTCAAGTGCAGAGCTCAGTAAAGGTGACTTTAATGTATCTGGCAGATCAGGTGGCATGGCCAAGGATGATTTCTCTTATAAGGAGTCTGAGATGAAGCTTCTTCAGTCCCTCAGGTTCTGTATTATGAAGCTCCTGAAGCTAGAGGGATCAGGATGGCTGTTTAAACAAAGTGGTGGCTGTGATGAAGATCTAATTGATCGAGTTGCTGCAGCAGAGAGGCTAATGCTGCAAGGAACTACTGAAAATCAAATGCTTCATGGTGATCTTCAGCAACCATCTTCCGATCAGGCGGACAATCAGTACATGCGCACATTGCCTAACTGTGGAGAGGACTGCGTTTGGCGTGCTTCCCTTGTTGTTAGTTTTGGTGTCTGGTGCATCCGCCGAGTACTGGACATGTCTCTGGTGGAAAGCAGGCCTGAACTTTGGGGCAAGTATACTTATGTACTTAACCGTCTCCAGGTGAGTTTGTGTTAGCCTTGAACTAATTAACCTTGTGTCCTCATTTCGATATGTAACGTGCAAGCTGTTAATACAATTCGTACTTGCAATAATTCATTTTTTGGGTTCTTTTCTCTTAACTTAATGCAGGGAATCCTAGACCCTGCTTTCTCCAAGCCTCGGAGTGCTCTGACCATGTGTGCTTGCCTTCAGAAAGAGATCAGAGTGCTCAACGGTCCACCACACAGTGGACTGTCAGCAATGGGTCCCATTCCCATGCCTATCCGGGGCACCTTCACAACTGCTGCAGTGGTCCTGGAGATGATCAAGGATGTGGAGACAGCGGTATCAGGCCGCAAGGGCAGGAGCGGCACCGCTGCTGGAGATGTCGCCTTCCCCAAGGGGAAGGAGAACCTGGCTTCTGTGCTGAAGCGGTACAAGCGGAGGCTTGCCAGCAAGGGGCAGTAAGGCGTCCGTCGACAGCGATTGCAGTTTTAGGGAGTTTGACCAATTGTTCTCCAGGGACGTGCCATCAGCTTCCCGAGGAGTCCTGGATTTTTTCGTTGCACACGTTTGCAGGGACCGGTCGCCTGATGACCAATCCCTTCCAGCAAGTTCTTTTTTGTTGTTTCTTTTGGCAGGTGATGTTGTATAAGGGTAACTACGTATGTGCACAAAAAGGACCCAAAATGTACAAGGAAAGGAAATGTAGTCTGCTGATGCAGCATTGTAAAGTCCCCTCTCTGCAGGTTAACCCTTTTTGGGGCCTTCAAATGTTAGTGCCCTATGTTATCACCCCTGCAGAGAGGATGCAAATACTGAACCACTCACAAATTCGCAGCTGTCACCAAATCATTTTGTAATCTCCCACATTTTGTCCAGAATTATTCCTTCTTTTTTTGCCTATTGTGAGAATTGCTATGAGCACCTGCCTCATCCCCTTGAAATTCTGTGTTCTTGTTCTTTCAGCACCTGTATTTTAAGATGACTGCAGATAGAGGCAGATGTACTCAACTGAATTTGTAAAAACAGTTTATACGGTGGGCTATATTCATGATATGAATTATTGTGAAGTTAGTTGGACACGGGACATTTCTTTCAGAGGTATCAGCATGGAAGAGGAGCATTGCACTCAGCCTCACTGATCCTCTGATCTGAGGAACCAAAACTGTCAGAAACTGTTGCCCTTTGCAGAAATTGACACTGTCGTTATTGTTAATAGCAGAAACTGAAACTGGTGTCACGGGCTCATGGTTACGGAAAGAGACTGTACACCGTCAGACGTCTGCGTCTGCATACATTTCTGAGTTTGCAGTCATTTCGATCACTGCAATTCGTGTTGGCCTGATGCAGGTCTTCTGTGGACCAGATGTTTTGATTGCTAGTAACATTGCATTATGTTCCCTAACGCTTCTCAATCCTACATAGTTCTAGGTTTGGGAATTGTAGACTGTCATCTTCCTTGATCCAACTAGATAGCTTTCCCAAGGAGAGAGTGGCAGCCCAAGTCTCCGGCACTATTATGTGTTATCTCTTTCATGCCTTCTCTGCTGTTGATTCAGTCTTATACCACACAGAGGAGGATGAGAAGAACACAAATGGGTGACAACTAATTGTGAGGTGTGTCGTATTTGTGATCAATACTGAAGATGAGTTACTTATGGCCCTTTACTACCTGTACAAACTAAGGACTAGAGCTGCTAGTATTTATTTTCCTCGTAAGCAAGAGATAAATAGAAGAAATGGCTGAGATATGATTTTTTTTTAAAAAAAATAGGCCAATAGGAGGAAGCACAAGCCATGTACTAATTCTGAAATGTGTTCCCGTTGCACTTCTGCGTATAACAGTACTTCAAGCTAACATTTTGTACAAGAAAAGGAAATGTGGTCTGCTGATAAAGTCCACACTCTGGTCTCTCTGCAGGTGGTGTCCTTCATGTGTTATCTCCCCCCTGCAGAGAGGTTGCAAATATTGAACAACTCACAAATTTGCAGCTGCCACGAAATCGTTTTGCAACCTCTAGATTTTGTTCAGGAATTTTTTCTCACTGTACAATTTACCTCCCAAAAGATGGAGTTCAGCACTGCTCATCTCTCGTCAGTGTCACAGTGTGTTTGAGTGATCGCGGGTAGATGCTCATGCACTCCACTGAAATTTGTGAAAACGGCTTTATGCTGTAGGCTATATTCAATATTCATGTGATAAACCCATGTGTGTCAAGCATTTCCTTCCAGCCCCATGCAATGCATGCAGCATTTCCAAACAAACACATACACAAGCACAGTACCAAAATTTTAGGCCCGGGTATGCATGAGCATGGCTACCATCCTTGCGGTCCAACGAGATAGCATCCCTGAAGGGACGGCAGTGGCAACCGGAGTTTGTGCCGGTGTTATCGCTCTTGCTCACGCTTGCCATGCTGTGGATTCAGTACTGTAACAGGCAACAGTACTGTAGCGGCAACTAGTGGGATTCTCAAACTCTAGATGACTAGATTCCATGGCCGAATGTGCAGTCGTCCAAAAGTTCACTGCAATTCGTGGATCCGTGTTTGCCCTGATGCCGCTCTTCTGTTTCTGCAGAAGATGCGAATGAAACTTCAAGGTAGCGAAACTCCATGGCACTTCACGCCAGGCGGTTGAATGCACGGATCCATATCTCTGAGAAAATGATGTTTAGATAGGTAGTAACATTGTATTCTATTCCTTAATGCTTCTCAATCCTACATAGTTGTTCAGTCACAGCATTTCCAAACCAACCCAAACACAATAGGGTTGGGAACTGGACTGTCACCATCCTTGATCAAACTAGATAGCTTCCTCAAATGTTTGTGCGTTGTTATCTATTTCATGCCTTCTCTGCTGTGGATTTAGTAGTCTCTTATATGACCCAGAGGACAGGACCGGAAGAAACACGAATTAATGGGCGACAACTACTAGTGAGCCATGTCACTCACAATTGTGGTGAATAGTACTCAATACCGAAGATGAGTTGTTGCCATTACTACCAGAAAAACATGAGGAAGGAAAAGATTGTAATGTAAAGCCATAGGACTAGAGCTGCTAATATTTTTCTTGTAAGCAAGAAATAAGTACAGGAAAAAGCAGGAATATGTTTTTTTTTAAAAAAAAATCACAATGGACAAGCTAAGTACTGATTTTGAACTCAGGGCACCAGAAATGGTACTGCAAACAACCAAGCACATGCGGCGGAACAAATTCCCAACGACAAGGCGCTCGGCGAAAGCAGTGAGGTCCATGTCTGCCGGCCGCAAAACAGTGAAGTGTTGGATCTCCTCATAGCCGATGGCTCTGGCTCGCGATGACTGCTCGAGTTCCCGTAAGGAGACGATCACTAGTGCAACTAAACTTCAGGACTACAATGCCCTTCGAGCCATTATCACATTCACTGATGCTTCCTAATCCTTCCTAACAAACCATCCCAAACACAAGCATAGAATCAACACGGCATGGCTATCATCCCTGCGCAACTAGATATAGCTTCCTCGAAGGGACGACAATGGCTACCAGAGTTTGTGCCGGTGTTATTGCTCTTGCTCACCCTTTTCTCCGCTGTAGATTCAGCTTCTTTATAAGCCCCAGAGCCCAGAGGAGGATGAGAAGAAACACACATGTCAACTTGTTCAGAGGAGCAGGTGTGTCCCATTGCCGTCAGAACTAAAGATGAGTTAATGTCATTATTACTGGTAAGTTGCCTAATTAAAGATCACTTTGATAACTGGTTGAGGAGCTGAATACAGTACGTTGCTCGGCATCTAAAATGCTCGAGCTGTCTACTTTGGCTCGCGAGCATGTCATGAAAAGAGATATGATTGGGTGAATGAAAGAAATCCCCAATACGCAGTTTCATTTGGTGGTTTTTTATAGGCTGGATATATCATGTGATAGGATACAAAGAAACTCTTTAACCTTCAATACAAGTTTCCTATGTTGAAAACGGTATACACATAGTTCATCCTAATGAAACTTTTTCCTCTCTTTATAATTATCATGCCATGGCATCAAAATTGCTGATGTGTCACATCATTTCATTGCCATGTCACCAAACTAGGAGGACGCGGGTTAAGCATTGTCTTACTATTATTTTAGCAATGCTAGCCATATCTAAAGCTCATAACCGTCCTGTTAATAACTATGTTAATCACAAAATAAATTAAAAAGAAATTAATTTTTTACAATCCTAGCTTAAACTTATGAGTTAGATAGCAACTGGCAAGTTCAAACGATGATAATGTAATGCTAATAAATTGGAGTATGGTATTTTCATATTGCTAGGGCACTCAGCTAGGGATACAATAATGCAAGTGGGTACCCATGGTGTTTTCTGCATCACTTAATTAATTACGACCATATACCACTCTAGTTTATTTTTCTTTCTAATTAATTACATGGAATGCCTTTCTACTTCATGTTACCATTTTTTTGTGTCAATACACTGACCCGAGTTTGTGCCGGTGTTATGGCTCTTGCACACTCTTCCTCTGTGGATTAAGCTTTTTATCCCCAGAGGAAGGTTTGAAGAAAAACACACAATTGTGACAACTTGTTGTGCAGAGGAGCAGACCTCGTGACTCAACAATAGCCTTAAGCCCAAGTAAATTGGATCCATAAATCAATCAGCTACCATACCGTGAATCGACGTGGTGTTGAAACTATGAACAATAGCATATCTTTTCCCGGTGCCTCCCAATCCCAAATACTAGTAGACACGCATATGCCACCTATTTTCTACATTGGATAAACTAGAATGGTAAGCATTCATGTCATGCATATATTGATGTGTCTCACTGAAGAAATGCGGCTTACGCATAGTTATATGTTTTCTCTTGTCTAAATCGTGACGCTTATTTATATATATATATATATTTTGGGTGGGCGGGTGGGGTGGCATGGGAATGATATAAATCGGGAAGTAGGCTAGTATGTGAAGTTATGAAGTAGAGAAGAGAAAAAATGTACATATGTTTTCATTTCAAGATAAAATGATATTATCTTCTAGCAATAGTACCGCATACTGTATTGAGATATATTATTATAGTGGGAATATTAGATGTTAACGACGTTCCAGGCATCTTGCAATTAATTTGTCTCACCTTGCCCCGCCCTTAGCTCTCTAATCACATGCAGAGCATGATGTAGTGTTCTGCCTTATCAACCATATATAGAGACATAAAAATGTTTACATGGTGCATATGCAAAAACAACTGATGGCCTTAATCGAGATTTAATTTACCCATTGTTAAAAGAGGATTGTGAAAATATATTCCCAAATGCATTGGCCAAAGCAGATAAAAATGTAATTTACCCAGTGTTGTAAATGGATTGAGAAGCAATAATAGACTCCGCTCTTGATTTTACCTATCATTTGCGTACTATTTCCAATAATTTTGCGTAAAAACAGGGCTGTGTGCGGTAGCAGAGGACATAACTTTATCTATTTTCTAAAAAAGGTAATAATGTAAAGAGGAATTAGTGATAAAATATTTACATTGTATTCTATTCCCATGTGCTTCTTGATCCTAAATAGTTGTTTTCGACAGAAATCACATAGTAGATTTGGGAATGTAGGCTATTATCTTCCTTGATCTTGATGCAACTAGATAGATTCCTGAAACCGATAGCAGACACGCTGTTATCTCTGCTGTGGATTCAGTAGCATGTTATATGATACGACCCACCCGATGCTGAGAAGAAACACAAATGGGTAACAACTATTTGTGAGGTTTGCCACGTTTGTGGTTAATAATGAGATGAATTAGATGGTAATCATGAGGAAGGAAAGATCGTAATGTAAAATTAAGCGCATGAAAAAGGCTTAGGATTTTTCTTAAAAATAAGTACCACAATAGGAGGAAGGGCAGGCTAAGTACTAATTTTGAAATGTAATCTCGGCCTCTTGCATTTCTATGTAGGCTCGAATATCGAATGAAATTCTGTCGGCGCAGGGATTCTTTGACGCTAACATTTTGTACAAGAAAAGGAAATGCAGTCTGCGGAGAATGAGAAGTTATTCTTCATCGTGAAATCTGTTGGTTGATTTTACACTAAGGATTCTCTGCATAAAGCTTATCGGGTGTTCTAATCGAGGCATGGTACTGCAAACAGAGAAACATCTGCCGGCTCGAGAAGGGCGAGAGGACAGGCAGGACACGCAGGTGAGGTTGGATAGAAGGTGTGCTCCGACACTTATTTGTTTGAACGAATAATCGGCATGAGACGGCCGTGCCCATTTCATTGAACATAGAAGAGGTTGCTATGGAGAACAAGCACTAAACAGATAAAAAAAGATGAAAAAAAACACCAACAAACAGAGGGCCAATCAGCGCTGCTCCGACAAGCATTTTCTGCTCAGATGCTCTGCAAGTCAACATCACATTCCCTGATGCTTCCCAATCCTGTGTGCTAGTTGTCATCTACAGACATGTGAAGCATTTCCTTCCAGCACCATGCAATGCCTGAAGCACTTCCAAGTTCCAAACAAACCCTCGACACAAGCACGGTACGAAGAACACGGTAGGCCCGGGTATATATGCATGAGCCCAACTACCATCCATGTCCTTCAACTACAATACTAGATATCTCTACTCTAAAAAAAACGAAACCTGAAGTTTTTTTTGGTGCGACTTTTGCTTTCGTCCTTCGTCCTTCATCCTCCGCGCCCCCACCCCGATCCGTCTCCCCCTTGGCCACCCAATCGCTATCGGTTCGAACCAATCTCTCTCCAAATAATCCAATAAAAACAAAATGAAATATCTACAAGATTCTAAAAATCTTGAATTTTTTTAGTAGATGCTATAAATAAAAGAATAACCCGTTTTTCTATAGTTTAGCATGGTAGTAAATTTAGGTTTTTAATTAAAAATAATCTAAAAAACTATATTTAAATTATAAAGTGAGTTGTTTACCCTCAAGATGGTTTTCAAAAATCTTAAAACTTTACGAATAAATACTATAAATCAGAAGCACCCTTTTTTGCTTTGATTTGATATGATAGTGAATTTAGATTTTAAATTCAAATAATTCTGAAAAACTATATTTAAATCATCACGTGAGCTGTTTATACTCGAGGTGGTTTCCAAAAATCTTAAAACTTTCTAAACAAATACTATAAATAAAAAATGACCCATTTTGCTTTAATGTGACATGACTTAATATTAATATTTTGTATTCGCTTGAGTAATATAAATATTCATGGATCTGTGTGCGTGTATCGGTCACTATTGTTCGGTGATCTCAACACACGTGTTTTTATCACAATTTTAATCACATTCACAATTTGCTTTGCTCCCATAGCAATGCACGGCATGAACCAATCTTTCTCAAAGGTACAATAGGTACATGATTTTGTACCTTTGTTATCGCTCTTGTTCACCCTTTCTCTTTTGTGAATTCAGCTTCTTATAGTTATATGTCGAGTAGGATGGAAGAAGAGGAGGCTAGGTGTGTCCCGTTAGTGGCCACTGGTCAGAACTGATGACTATTAGTCTATTAATGACATCACTCGGTTGGAGTGGATAACGTGACAAATTTTCTAATTCACTACACCACAACCCCAGAGTAGCAACTACTTTGTAGTCGTTGTAGGCCGATTTAGCGTCAAACGGTAAGTTGCTAAATACTTATACCGACTGACGTCTTTGACCGTAGAAAGTGGCGTCGGTATAAACTTATACCGACGGACACACTTATAATGACCGACCGACCGTTCGACGCTCAAATGAGATATACCAACTGACAGACTGAGGCTCTATTAGAACTTGTCCCAACTGTTGGTTTGACAATATAGCCATCTTTACCGTCAAACAATCTATGGTTGAGCAATTAACAAAAACAAATCTCACATTAATCATATATATTCATTCTGCTAGCTAAACACAAGAAGGGCCCGAGTAATTGACTTGCAAAACACACATGGCACATAATCATATTAAATTGCCACATATTAAAGCTCACTTTGATCGGCCCAGTTCGGCTTGTTAAGGCTGAAGAGCTGAATATGGAGCTTCACGTCTAAAATGCTCAAGCTATATATCTTGTTTGGCTGGCGAGTCAAGCATAGTACTGGTCGAAATTGGAGAGGTACATGTTAAGCATCGTCGATCTTATTATTTTAGCAATGCCAACTATATACAAAAGATGACCCATTTACACTACCCAAAAGTATGTAGGTTCATAATTGAAGTGTATATTAGAAGACAGTCGATGTCTTGAGATTAAAAACAGATTTTACAATCCTAGGTCAAAATTATGAGTTAACGCTGGATAACAACTTTATACTGCTAGAGCACACTAGAGGGCTCACTATCCTTGCAAGTTGGTGCTACACTCCCAACCTCGCAGCCCAATCCTAGCAAATTCTGGATGTATTGAACTCCTCACCCTTTTATGACAAAGTTCAGGTCGGCGGATTGCCTACCGTAGGTTCAAAAAAAGAGAAAGTTACATTTTTTTTTGGGAATGCAATGTTGTATGAAACGTTAGTTCCCTATGTTATCTCCCTGCAGAGAGGTTGCAGATACTGAACCACTCATAGATTTGCAGCCGTTGTGAAATCATTTTGTAATCTTCTCTACATTTATTTAGAATTGTTATTTTCCCTACAATGTAACTTTTAAACGATGATAGAGGCAGAAGCAGCTCTATTGTATATTAACGCACTATCTAAGAACTACTTTGAGCTACAAAGCTCTCTTAGGCGACGTGCACAAGAGTATCCGTTGCCAGTTGGGCTATGCTGGTATCTGGCGTCGTAACCTGGTTGAAGGTCAATCTGTTCCTCTCCTTCCAAGGATGCCAGGCCGCTAGAATGAAGAGTGAGTTATACAGAACAACAGATACAGTGGATGTCGGAAGCTGTGCTGGCAGACTGAATAATTCAGACATTTTGCTGCTATGCAATTCTCTGCAGAGAGGTTGCAAAGACTGAACAACTCACTTACCCACAAATCAGCAAGGATTCCATTGTTGGCACGCAAGAGCCTGCATGTTTTCTAAGTAGTCTACTAATGCATTCATGCAAATGGTGACCAAGGAACATAGAACATCAGGCAGATCTAGGAATATAGGCAGATTCCATTCCTCAATGCTTCCCAGTCCCAAGTGTTTGGTAATCTACGGGCCTGCATCACTTTCAGACCAAACCACACCCAAAGATAGCAACAACACAGTAGGCTCATGATATGTATTGCTACATATTGTCAATCCTGATCCAACCATCTAGCGTCTGCAAGGGATAATGGCTACCGTGCGCGGCACCTCTCCTTTCTCTTGCCGATATGTTCTCTGCTGCAAATTCGTCGGCCCTTTATAGACCACCTATGGTAAAAGAAACACATATGAGTGATAATTATGTGTACAAGAGTAGGTATTTGCAGTAAACATAGGAAATAGGACTTATCCATTTTCCTTCAGCACAGAGACATTATGAGACAAAAAAAACCGACACCTATTAAACAGACAAACAGCCCTAATAAAATAAATTCTGAATATTTGTAGTCAAGTGCATTATTAAGTCGTGGCCTGGAACATGTACAAAAACAACAACAACCCACACAATCCTTGAAATATCAACAACCAACATACAAATGAGTGATAAACGTGTGCAGAAGAGTAACCGTGTTGAATTTTCAACAATTATTTCATTTACCATTAGTACCTGCAAAGTACAAGATATGAAGGATATACATCTATATACAACAGGCAAACAAATATCATTTTGAAAAAAAAAGGATAAACAACATGCAAGCCACTGATACAATACCTATTTTCTACTGAAATTTATGAACATTTTCCAGGTTCTGGTCTTGCAGTTCTACACGAGATATCATGACCAAATACAAATGAGTGATACTTCCCAATTCTTGGTGTGTCTTGAGGTTCTTATCGGTGAAATGTTTCTCGACTTGCCTGTGACTTCCGATCACACTATTTTTGTCCCCGCTCAGGAATAATGAGAATGTCACTGAAATTCCTGGGCTAAGTATGCACTCAGCAATCATAGTGCTCTGATGTTACTGACATCGTGTTTCTTTTGCCCACTGAATACAGCACTTGTTTTCAACTGAAATTCCTGGCTGAGTATGAACTCAGTAATCATAGTGCTCTGGTGTTAGTGACATCGTGTTTTTTGCCCACTCAGCATTTGTTTTCAAATGAAATTTGTGTACATTTCCCTGATGCTGGTCTTGCAGTTCTACACGAGATGTCCTACTGGAAATTAAGTGACCAAAATCCATGGCACGCAGTCGGTGGATAGACCAATCTTGGCGTGTCCGATGTTCTCGTCAGCGAAATGTTTGCTGACGTGTCTGTGAGACTTAAGCTTCCTATCACACTATTTTTGTCCACCCACAGGAATAACGGGAGTCAAACACAAGATACACTCTCAGTGTCATATATATACTCTAGAACTGCTGTTATCTCAGGAAAATTAAATGAGGAATTTTACAATGGTCAAATGAGGATCGTCCATCAGGCTGAATCCGATGGTTGAGACATAAGAGGTACCAAAAGACGCCAGGTAGTACCATAAAAAGGTAACAAAATAGGTGTGGCCTATACCAAAATAGGAAAGGTAAGTAGTACAAAACGATCTATACTGTCTGTAAAAGGAGGAGAGCACTCATTTCTTCTAGACAAGTAGTACAAGCAGGACAAGAAGCTGAAGTTGCATGTGTTGTCTGTTCATGGCTCCGACTTGCGCTTTCTAAATGCGCTTTTGATACAAAGACAGGTACTGGTGGCAGACAGACACAAAATCATTGAGGTGCAGATGCCTTGTTGGCCAACATTCCATTCCCTAATGCTTCCCAATCTTATAGTGGTGTTATCAAAGTTGAGTTTTGCAATAAGATATCTTCCTCAAAGTGGTGCTACCTGAGCCTGCACAGTTGCCGCTCTTTGTCATCCTTTCTCTGTGGATTCAGCTTCTTATATGCCCCAGAGGTGTATAAGAGAACCCAAATGGGCGACAACTCAGGAAACATATTTGTAATCAGTACTGAAGTTGGGTTATTGCCATTAGCACCAGCACAATACGAGGGAACAAGATAATCTGTAAAAGTAAGATAAGTAATAGAGATAGAGCTGTTAATGCATATTGTTCAACTTCAGTACTGATTACAAATATGGTGACCGGTGACCACAGAACATGGAGCATTTCTAGGCAGATTTCGTTCCTCAATGCTTCCGAATCCCATGTATTTGGTAATTTATGGGCATGTGTTCCTTCCTGACAAACCACACCCGATAGAAAGAACACGGTAGGCCGGATCCTGATATGTCTGACTATATTGTCAATGCTGATTCCTGCACAAAAATGGCTCATCCGTTCGATTGATCATCTGCGTCGCAGTTTCCTGTGGAAGGGGGGGAACCCCGGATAAAATTTCAGGCGGGCATTGCCTCGTCAAATGGCCGGTAACCTGTCGCCCGAAGGTGAAAGGAGGGTTAGGCGTCTTGGACTTTGAACGCTTCGCACGGGCGTTACGACTGAGATGGTTCTGGTATCAGTGGAAAGAATCTGATCGAGCTTGGGGGAAGCTCGACATCCCATGCGACGCAATTGACCGTGACCTTTTCAACGCATCCACCGTTGTTACAGTCGGCAAAGGAGACAAAGCACAGTTCTGGCTTTCCAGTTGGATCATGGGGGTGGGGGGGAAACACATTGCCCCATCTCTATTCGCCAAATCGAGGAGAAAGAAAATCTCAGTGCAAAAAGCTTTGGAGAATGATCGTTGGATCACACATGTAACTCCGATTGTGAACACCCAAGAATTAATGGAATTTGTGGCTCTCTGGGAGGCAATTAGCAGAATCCAAAGGGATCTTGATTCTGAGGATAGCATCACGTGGAGATGGACGACTGACGGGGAGTATTCTGCCAAGAGTGCATACCTCATTCAGTTTGAGGGTAGCTGGTGCAAGCGCAGGATGTCACCGATTTGGAAAGCAAGGGCTGAACCCAAATGTCGTTTTTTTGCTTGGACTCTACTTCACAACAAGATCCTAACAGCGGATAATTTGGCCAAGAAAGGCTGGCCACACAACAGTATCTGTCCGTTATGCCACATACAACCGGAAACGGCGACGCACCTCTGCAAAGATTGTTCCTTTACTAAGTTAGTATTGAACACACTGTTGGGCTGGGGCCATATGGAGGCGCTGGCTAACTTGGACCAAGGAACATCCCTGTACAGCTGGTGGCGACGCTGTCGCAATAAAATTCCCAAAGATAGAAAGCGTGAGTTTGACGGATTTATGATCTATTTCTAGTGGCTCATCTGGAAAGAAAGAAACAATAGAATTTTTCAGTGTACGGCACATCAACCTGTGGCAATTGCACACTTGGTTAGGGAAGCGGTTCAGCTGCACCGTTTGGCTTTCGAATTACAACAGCACGCTCGGTCCAATGTTGGATGATCTCTTCGTAGTAGCTTTAGCTCTCTTGTTAGTTTTTTCTTCCTCTTTGTTGAGTGGTTGGGGACTTTTTTCCCCTTTGTTGTTAGCTGTTTTTAGAGTTTTTTTTTTGTTTTAGCTCAAAGCGGTGGTGGGGTGTTTGGGCCATCACCTCAGTTTGTAATCCTATTTTTCTTTTCTCTCGTCTAATATATTTCGCGGCAAAGCTCTTGCCGCCCTTTCTAAAAAAAAATTGTCAATGCTGATTCAAATCCAACCATCTAGCATCCTCAAGGGACAATGGCTTACCCTGCTCAGCACCCTCCTCCTCTCTCTTGCCGATATGTTCTCTGTTGCAAATTCATCGGCTCGATTCGGCTGGTAAGAAACACATATGAGTGATGATTATTTGTGGAAGAGTATCTGTCGTATCTGCAGTCAACATAGGTACCGTTATCACAATTTTACATCAGCACGGAGACATTCCAAGAGAAAGAATCCACTCCTATTTAACAAACAAACAGACCTAATAAAATAAACTTCTGAATATTTGTAGTCAAGTGGATTATTAAGTCATGGCCTGGAACATGCAGAAAAACAACAAAAAAACCCACACAATCCTTGAAATATCAACAACCAACATACAAATGACTGATAAATATGTGAAGAAGAGTAGCTATATTGCATTTACGACAATTATTTCATTTACATTGGTACCTGCAAAGTAGAAGAGATGAAGGACACACATCTATATACAACAAGAAAACATGCATTACTTTTTTAAAAGGACAAACAATATGTCAATACCATTCAATATACCCTCCCCCCCATTCGCTCCTTTTTTCCATATTCATTATACACTTTACCATTTCTCTGATCTAATGATTTGAAAAAAAAGAACTGTGGATTTGGTTAGAAAGCAAACTTTACATCAAACATACACTACCAAAATGGTAGAATTCTCCTAGTGTTTTTAAGTAGTAGTAAAACATTACCACTAGTCATAGCACATGGGAATCCTCACTAGGAGGCATTTAGTAGGGAAAGTTTTTACTAAATTTTAAATGCCAAAACACTAGGAGAAGCCCACATAACTAAGAGAAGTCTAAGATTCTGGTTGTGATATGAGCAACGATAAGAACGGACCAACTCTGGCTGAATATGCACTTATCTATTATCTTAGTATTTGGCCAACAAACGGAGCCTCCACGTTCGCTTTCAAGGCCTAGAAATTCCCACGTTAATCGGAGAAAATAAGAAAAATTAAAATTACCCACCACTGCCATTACGTAAAATTTACCTGAAAATACCCCTTTAACTATTTAAAAATTACCACCACTACCATTACATAAAAAATAGACTAAAACATTGATACATATTTTTTTTAAAATCACCCACTAATATCATTAGAAAAGTTAGGTTCTATAATATTGCTTTTTGTTCGTCTCTAAGGTTCAAGCTCATTTTAGCTTTACTCCAGAAATTCCTCTATACCATGATAACCCATATAACCTAATTTTTTTAGCTTATATATCTGATATGGTAGTCATGCTTTGTTGGTTGTACGACACTGCCTTTTTAATTTTGAGTGGTTGTAGTTGTTGTTGGGTAGACCAGATACTTGATTTTAGCTTATCATTAACTAAAACTAACTCCAATCAAAGTTATTTAGTCAAAATAAAAATAAACGAAGATGTACATATACAGTATACCTATAAAAGATTGAGCAACAAAGATAATAGTAGTCTTAAAAAAGAAAAATATTACGACAATGCCTGAACTGTTTTGTCAACAATTTGGCTTAATGTGTAACAAGAGGACACTGGCAAGGGAAAAAGTTTAGAAAAAATAAAAAGGATGCAAAAATAGATATATATAGATATTCAAATTATATATACTAGCCGCGCAAATGCACGGGTCATCTCTCTAGTTAATTAGAAATCACAATGCTCTGATGTCACTGACAGCATTGACATCGTGCTTTTTTTCCCACTGACACAGCACCTATTTTCTACCGAAATTTGTGTGCATTTCCTTGATGCCGGTCTTCCAGTTGTACACAAGATATTCTGCAAATTAAATGACCAAATATGAAATTCGTGAAATTTCGTAAACAATTGGAACCCTGGACTGGCCATTCTTGGCATGTCACGAGGTTCTTACTGGAGAAATGTTTCCTGACCTGCTTTTGACTCGTAAGCTTCCGATCACACTATTTTTCTCCACTCAAGAATACAGGGAATGCCAAGCACAAGAACACTCAGTATATATTCTCTAGAACTGCTGATTTATCATACTATTCCAGGGAATTAAAAAAGAGACTTTTATTTCTAATATCCAAACCAAGAGCAAACCAAAGAGAGTGAGTTGAAATTAACGTGTGTGGATAGACAAGAACAGATACAATGGATATCGGAAGCTGTGGTGGCAGACTGAATAATTCACACATTTCGCTGCTACAGTGCTATGTAATTTTCTGCATAGAGGTCGCAAAGACTGAACAACTCACGAACTCACTGGATCTTGCCTGGGGTGATTGAACTAGTTTTATCTCGTTCTTGTCGTTTGAAAAATGGTCGATTTTCACTGCTGCATAAATCCGCTGCATCACCGACGAACATGGAACATAAGGCAGATCAGATGGATATAGGCAGATTTTCATTCCTCAATGCTTCCCATTCCCATGTCTTTGGTTATCTATGGGTATGTGTTACTTCTAGACCAAACCACATCCAAAGAGCAAGAACACAGTAGGCTCCTGATATGTATGACTATGTTGTCAAAGTTGATCTATCGAACCATCTAGCTTCCTCAGGGGTAATGGCTACCCTGCTCTGCACCGTTCTCCTCTCTCTTTCCAATATGTTGTCTGCTGCAAATTCATATCGGCCCTTTATAGACCACCTATGGAAAGAAAGACATATGGGTGATAATTATGTGTCTGATGATGCTAACCAACGACATTCAGAGAAAAATGAGGAGCTCTTGAGACTTGAAGTAGTACTTTCTCTTTCGCTGATGCTTCCCAATTCCAACCATTTATAAGCACGTGGCGTGGCACATTTTACATTGGACATAGTGAACATTTCATTCGTCCATAAGGACATGTGGCTGTTGGCTATTTCTCCTTTCTATGGCAAAAATTTTAGACGCCTGCTCCCGTTTGCACTCTAGCATTATACACGGGAAATGGCAGCAGAAGGAATAAATAGAAAGATGACAACCGGTGCCATATAAATATAAAGGTGGATTACTATGGCTTAGCTGATGACTTGATGTCTTATTGAGCTATGTGGACCAATTATTAGTTGCACCCAAAAGCATAAAGCCCTTGACTGATGGGAGAGGTCGTACTTCAATACCCAGCCTTACCTAGAGGCTCCCTCAAGCCTCAGACGTGGAACTACAAGTGGGTTACAATTTTTTTTACAGATTGCACCAGTTAAGATTTAAACTTGACACCTCTAGCCCTGACATCAAGCTGTGCCAAAAAGACAATTTACTTATATTTTAATAGGTTTATATTTGTTAATTAATAAGTTAAGTGATACGAATCTTAATTTAATAGTGAACCCCACCATCTCTGAGTCCCAATAGAATAATAATAGATCACTTTAATGACGCTGAGCTACTGAAAAGGTTCGGAAAACGCCAGTAAAAATGTTTTTGACTTTGGATTTCTTGGCTGATTTTGCATTCTGGATTTGTAGCACCTAACCTATAAGTCAACATCGATATCATGAGGCGCTGCTGCCGGATCAGGATCAGCTGCTCCTCACACGCGTCTCGTCGCGCGGAGCAACGACATGCTTCCGAACCTGATCTCTGAGTTCCAATAGAAATAGACGATTTGTAGTGACACTGAACTGAGGTTCGGAAAACACCAGTGGAAATGTGTTCAGTGTGTTATGAACTGTCATTAGAAATGTTTTCTGTAATAGCATGTCGTTGGATATTATCAGAAGAAAGCGCTGAAATTCCATATATTATTTTTCAACCCACTAATCACAAAACCAGGGATATAGTTACATGACCAGAGTACATGCAGTCAGGTGTCGTGCAGCTGCTGCACACGTTCGACTTCTTAAAAGGTTCCTAACTTAGTAAAGTGTAAGCAGAGACGAGATGCAAGGGCAGGTACCTTGTCACCTCTGGTCTTTTAAATCTAGAGAAAGAGAAGACAAAGTTGTAGCAAGTATCTTGCTCTAATTTCAGGAAGCTAGGGCCCTCGCAGCTCTTACTTGTGCGTTTCACTTGCCTATCTAAAAGACACAGCATTTTGCTGAGGTGTAACCACGGCGCATGAGGGATCCACAAGTACAGATGCCTTGCAAGCTAACATCTCACTCCCTGATGCTTCCCAATCCCATAGGGTATGAATGTCGTCATCGACACTGACACAACTGGCTATACCTTCCCTAAGTTCATTGTGGAAACAGGCTAAATTACTTCATTATATACACATGCTGTCTCTGCGACTGATCCTTTTATATACACATGCTGTCTCTGCGACTGATCCTTTTCCTTGCTGCAGAAACAGCCTTTTATAAGCCTCATAAGAGGGCAATAAGAACAAGCACAAATGGTTGATATATATGGTCTACACATAAGAGTAGAAGTAGATGCCCCAGGCCCCAGCTTATATATGATGTGTACTGAATGAGTTATTGCCAGTATTATCTTCATATTTCTTTTATGGAGTATCATTGAAACGTGTTTCTAGCCTATACATCGTGAAGATGTACACGCCTGGTTCTTACTACAATTGTTCATGAGTATTAATCTAAGGGAATGAGTGAAAAAGGAAGAACAGACAATTAAATTACTGAATTTCCATCTCCTGTAAATTAGATATGACTGAGAACTAAACCTGATGTCATAGCAGTTATGCAAGCTAGCCTAACACCCACAGTTCCCTCTCAATTTTTTTTTCTTTCTCTAGATTAGCAATCCTTCTGATTACATTATCATCCAAGGACGTGACAAAAAAGCTCATTCTAAAGGACAAGCAATTGAGACACATGGAAACAAGAAATTATTTTCATTAATTAAGCTGGTCTTCCAATTCTTGATGCGATATCATTTTTTGAGTAAAGTGCACCAGCGGTCCTTGAACTTGTTACGGTGTGTCATCTAGGTCCCTAAACTCTCAAAATGCATTTTCAGATTCCTGAACTTGTTCCAGAGTGTCAAATAGGTCCTAAACTCTCAAAATGCATTTTCAGATTCCTGAACTTGTTCCAGGGTGTCAAATAGGTCCCTAATCGCTCAAAATGTATTTTTAGGTCCATAAACTTGTCCTGTGGTGTCAAACAGGTTCCTAAACTCTCAATATACTATTTTTAATTTAACAAAAATGTTTTTGTTACTTTAAGTTAATTAAAAATTCTTTGGCTACTTTAAATTTAATAAAAAATGCTATTTTTATTTTAATTGAGAATGAGAACAAATTATCTTAATAAACTTATACAAAGAGCATGCAAAATATAATTAGTTAGTAGAAAATATTCAAGACTATTATTGATATTTCCATGTTAAACGAGAAAACTATAATATCCACTGTTGATTTTTTAATGATCCAATGGTCTTAATTAACCCATGATGAGTATGACTAATAAGTAGCTAATTCAGTATTTGAATGGTCTTAGTGGTAAGATTTCAAATGAATGGGCTGAAAAATAGTTTAATAAACAGTCTATTTTGAATACAATTAATTATTGGCGATTTTCAGGGATATCAAAATGGGACCCGAATGGCATCTCCAGACAAGTTTAGGGATCTAAAAATGCATTTTAAGAGTTCAGGGACCTAGGTGACACGTCGAGACAAGTTTGAGGACCGCCCATGTATTTTTCTCTCATTTTTTTTGTGAAAGACCAGTGCAGACGCAGACGCTACACACGCACATACACTCATCCCTATGAATATGTCACATCCGATTTTGAGGACAAAACCGAATGCATAGCATATGTGTGCCAGGATCCGTTCTCACACATATGTTGACGTCATCAGTGAAAATATCATAAGACAGTGTTCAAAACGAACAAAAGAGAGTACATAACTTTTATTACACTCAGCGATAATAGACACGAAGGTCTTAATCGTTTCACCGACAACTTAACACGTAAAAAGCTTCACGACTTCTCCCACAGGCTTGACTGGTTGACGCAAAGCCTCAGAACTCCTCGAAGTCACTGAAGTACTCCACGTCCTCATTTTCTTCTGAACAGCAGTTTTAGCAAGGGTGAGTACACTTATGGTTGGTACTCAGCAAGCGGGGGAAAATATGCAAGGCCATCAAAGGGGGGGTTTCAGGCTCATGCGGTTAGCACTTTTAGTTGGTCAAGTTTTATTAGCGAGCACCTAATTATTAGGTATAAGTTTATACCAACCCAATTAAGCAAGAGAGAACCCACAAATTATTCCAAAAACCAAGGAACCACAATTTAATATATTTAGGTTCAATTATCATGTGAGGGTCCAAACCGCTCTTAACCGTGAGCACGGCTGATATATCAGTTTGACACTCTGCAGAGGTTGTACACTTTACCCACAGCTCGTGTTCCCCATGTCGCCCGGGTTTGCAAGGCCCTTAAACACTTCCGAGGTGAGTGGCTAGGGGTTCACTACGAAGCCTTTACAAAGACTCAAAGCTAAACTAGCAGCCCGCTAGAGTTTTGGCCGCGGTGAGGTCCATAACCCTCCCTAATGAGGCCGTACCTTAGCAAAGGCTACTCCTCCAAGAGGACCGGGCTATGACCCCTTCACCGTCCCCCTCCTTGCCCTTTCGGTAAGGCCACTAGTCAACCCCAAGTCTAATTAATCAGCTAAGGTTAGAGCCATATAACACTGTGGTTGCACTGTTTTCTTGGGTGGTTCTCCATGTTCCATTTAATCAGGATAATCTTGTAATTAACCATGTATAACAACAATTAAAGCCATGTTTATCATATTCAAAAGTTTGATATTACCATCCCAAGATTAAGCAACTAAGCATTTCTACCCATCAAGGATGATTAAACCCGGTGTATCAAGGTTGAGGGAATAAAAACTAGGTATATCCTATGAATAGGCATCCCATCAAATTAATGCAATACATAAAAGTAAATGTGATTAAAATGCTATTACTGGGTTGAAGAATATGAAGAAGGAGGCCACTTGCCTTCCTCTACAAACTGCTGTTCTTCTTCGATCTGCTGCTCCTGGCCTTCCTCGAACGGGACGTCTACACGATCACACACAAGCATACAACAAAATAAATAAAACAGTATAACAAACAGTACCAAAAGCATAAAACAAACATCTAGAACTAAAGGTTACACAGAGACGATCGCGTGAACGCGAAAATCGCCCAAAACGGATTTAAAACGGCGAAGATACACTAATTACAAGGTTCAGGGGCTAAAA
This sequence comes from Alloteropsis semialata, assembly GCA_004135705.1. NCBI lineage: Eukaryota > Viridiplantae > Streptophyta > Magnoliopsida > Poales > Poaceae > Alloteropsis > Alloteropsis semialata. The sequence goes on along the minus strand of CM014271.1, from coordinate 80,779,179 downwards.
TGCAAATAATCCTACGTTTTCGGGTTGTTTTGTAATAAAACCGAGGACTAAAACATAAATAAACCTAAACATCAGGGTTAGATTCATAAAAAGATCAGAGAGGACGGCGGGTTCTAATATCCAAAAGCTCAGGGGCTTAAACAGAAGATAAAAGGGCATGGATATAAATATTTTGTATAGGATGTGGACTGCGGGTTAATTTGTGGAAAGTGCAGGGGCTCTTTTACAAAACAGCCAATGTTGACCGGTATTCGGCTCGATTGACCCGCAATGGGATTCGATCCGGGCCGTTCGTTTGAAAGGCGACGGCGGATGGGGGGTAAGGCCGCCGGCGGCGGGTCTGGGCGGCGGCGCCGCCATGACCGGCGGTGGGACTCGCCGGCGAAGCCTCTGTTCGGCGCTAGAGAGCACTAGGAGCAAAAGGGAACACACTGGGAGAGAGAGGAGAACGCGGGGAGCTCACCAAGGGGCTTGAGGGCGTCGGAGGAGCGCCGGAAGGGGGCCCGACGGCGAGAGGGGCGGCCGGCGAGCTCCGGCGAGCTCGGGTTTGCGATTTGTTGGAGGGTTTGGAGCGGGAATGGACGGGGATGCTCGGGGTGGAGTGCTGCGGCTTATATAGGTGCCGAGAGGGGGGAGCGGGGGCGTCCGAGGGAGAGGAATCGAGGGCGGCGGCGGCCGGTCCATTGAAGGCATGGTGGAGGCCTCGGTGGGCGGCCGTTCGCGGAGGAGAGGGGCCGTCGGGGTGGGTGCGCCACGGTGCAGTAAATGCGGACGCGAGTGGAGGGGAAGGGTGAGCGGGCGTGGGGAGGAGAACGGGCCGGCGTCGGATCCTCCATGGGGGCTCTGCTCGGGCTTGGGGAGAGAGGAAGCCGGAGGGAGGAAGGGGGTGGAACTGACGGGCGGGCCCCGCCTGTCAGTGAAAGAGAGAGGTGGGAGTGGTTGGTGGGCCAGCTGGGCCTTAATGGGCCACGCGAGGAGGGAAGGAAGGGTGAGGCCGGTCCGGGCCGGGGGAAAAAAGGAGGGCCAAGTGGGCCGAAAGGGAGAGAAAGAGTTTTTGGGATTTGGATTTTTTTTTGTTTGGGAATTTGAATAGGGTTTGGATAGATTTTGGAATACAAACTCAAACTCGAACAAAACTTCAAATGCAATCGGCATGTATGCAATCAAACACTTATTGATCTAAAATTAATTCGGCATGTATGTAAGGCCAACATTTTAGACAAAAGAAAATTTATTTAAACCCTAAAAAGAAAACACAAGGGTTGATTAAGATTTATGTGATGGATTTTGAGTGTTACAGAATACATGCACGCAAACCCTACCCCTATGAACACCTCCGAGAGACAGGTTCGGCTGTTCCGATCTTAAGATTGACGAAGTCACCACAGGCGACTCGCTATTGACGGACACATCGCCTACCACTGAAAGAGGCGACTCGCTATTGACGGACACATCGCCTACCACTGAAAGAATAGTGCCGGTTAAATCATAGAGTAAATCCAAAAAAATATGATACTCGTGCGGAGTCGGAGACTCGAACCCGGATGGATAGGTTCCACCACAAGAAACTAATCAACTAAGCTAGGCTTAGTTCCACCTTACGAGATATCATAAATTCATAATCCTGTACCGGCTGTGGCAGACACCCGGCCCACTCACAAAGTGGCTGTGCGGCAGATGCCTCGCAAGCCTACATTCCGTTCCGTAATGCTTCCCAATCCTATACTGTTGTCATCAAAATTGATCCAACTAGACAACTTCCTTAAATAGATGCTGCGTGAGTTTGCAGTGTTGTTGTTGCTCTCTGTCATTCTTTTCCTCCTCTCCGGATTCAGCCTCATATACGCCTCAAACGAGGACACGAGAACCCAATATGAGGGTATATATGTACAACAGTTTAGCCAGCTGCTGTCTGTTTGACACATACAGATAGCTAAATATGATATTTAATGCCTTCTCTGGTTGATGTGGTTTTACATGAGAGCATGAGACAGAGTAGTAGACGAGATAGTAGACAGCAACACACTTTTTTCTCATTTAATGATGGTCACATCACCTTATTTTTGCTAATGTGGACTCAAATAGACATCTGATGTCTAACCTTATTTACGCACAAGCATTTGGAGTAAATAATGAGTTGAATTATTGCCATTAACATCTAAATACAACACAATAATGATTTGAGCTAGCTCCTTGGGGTCCGCATAATGTGGGTTCGTTCATCGTGCGCACGGGGTACGTAAAAACGACGATGGCGTGATTCGCCCATGCAAGTGATCCGGCCCCTAAATCACAAACTTTTGTTGTCAATAAGGTCATTTCCGGTAGAGAGTTTCATTCGTAGTTTCTAAAAGTGCTACGTCACTAGAAGAGATATCAATTGATGAATGAAACAATGTCTTCCAGTGCCTAGTTTAATTTCACAATTTCATAGGCTAGTCATAACAATTAATTGCAAGGCACCTGATTGGATGTATTTGGATAAAATGAAGCTCATTAGGCCTAGTGGTAGTTTCATCAAGTTTCGTGATCTTGGAAACAATGTATCTCGAGTTTCATCCTTTTGAAACTCCTCTCATCTCCTCATAAATATTGTGCCATGTCATCTAGTTTGCTGATGTGCCACCCTCTTGAATGCAAATAAAACTCTCATGAAACCCTCACTAGAACTGGCCTAATGAATTGAGTTATTGCCATTAGCATCTAGTACTACCCAACAATGAGTTGAGGGCAGTGTTCAGATGTAGGGATCAATTTTTTTGTCCCTACTTTGACCATTAATTAGGGGTATTAAATAAAGTCACTTTACAAAACTACCTCTACAACCCCTGGCAAATTCGCGAGACGAATCCAATGAGGCCTTTGACCGGACGATTAGAGGATAATTACTGTAGCAAATCATGGATTAATTAGGCTCGTTAGATTCGTCGCGCAAAGTTGCACTCATCTGTGAAAAGATTTTGTAAATAGACTTCATTTAGTTCTCCATGCATGCAAGATTCCTTGGGTCAATTTTTTGTCCGAGAGGAACCGAACACGGCCGAGATATTGCGATTCACAGCGTAATCAACATGGCGCATTAGCTCCTCAGGGTCCGCATAATGTTGGTTCTGATCTTACACCGCACGCCCATGGTGTGTCCTCTAAGCCACGATGGCGTGTGATCCACCCACATGCAAGTGACGCCGGCCACTGAATCACAAGCATTTGTAGTCAATAATGAGTTGAGTTATTGCCATTAAAAATCTAAGTACTACTACACCATAATGATTTGAGTTATTGCGATTTACATCATACTGTAATCAACACGGCCCAGTAGCTCCTTGGGGGTCCACATAAGGCCTTGTTCGGTTGGAGAGGATTTGAGGGAGATTAGAAGGGATTAAATCTCCAACAAGTCAAAATCTCCCTCAACCCCTCTCAGGCCTTGTTTGGATAGAGGTGTGTTGGAGTGGAATGAAGTGGATTGAGAAAAAATGAACTAATTTCCCCTTCAATACCTCCCATTACTCTTCAATACACTAGTTCCCAAACAAGCCCTCAATCCTCTTCAAATTTATGGAGATTCTAATTAACGTGGGTTCTGATCTTACACGGTGCGCCCGTGGTAAGTAGTACTCTAAACAATGACAGCGTGATCATCGCCGATGCACGTGACGCAGGCCTCTGAATCATTTTTCTGAAGGTCTTGGGGGATCACCACCTGAATTCATTTAGATTAGCAAATGGTTTAATTATTACAACAGCGAATCAACAGAGTTCTACATTGCCAAAGATAAAATTGAACACCAGGCGTCTCGAACACTGATATCACTCCAGGGTGTCTGCACCTCAAAAACAAGCTTCCTCCTCGCAGGTCGCAATTTGTGGTGAAAGAAAGACGGTGTTTTCTAAAGCCGAGGTTTCTGTCCTCATGGAACCGGTCACACCAGAAACCGGTCAGACCAGTTTAACTGGTGTGATCGCGTCTGAACTAGTTAGACCGGTATACCTGCTGACAATGGTACTTCAGCCGTTGAGCATTCTAAAATTGCTAAGGATGAAGTTACTGATTAGAGAAAGCTTATTATTGATTATTTACAGAATCCTAGTTATAAGTTTGATAGAAAAGTTCGACGGTGAGCATTTAATTTTATTTTGATTTATGGTGAGTTGTATCATTAGACGGCTGAAGATTTATTCCTAAAATACTTGGATTATGATCAAGCTAAAGTTGGTTTGGGTAAAGTTTATGAAGAGATTTGTGGTACACTTCAGTCAGCTTCTAAGATGAAGTGGCTTTTAATGAGGACTTGCTTTTATTGGCCAAATATGATAGCTGACTGTTTTTGGTACTATAAATGTTGCGAGTAATTTCAGAAATTTGGGAATATTCAGTTCCAGCAATGTTGTTGCATCCTAATATCAAACCTTGGGCTTTTTGAGGATAGGGGACTAGATTTTGTTGAACAGATCATCCTCCTTCATTGAAGAGATAGCGTTTTGTGTTGGTAGACATTGGTTATTTTACAAAGTGGACAGAAAGCATTACTGTGAGCTACAAGCTCTGTTTGGCGGCACGCACCAGCGCTTGTATCAGTTGTACTATGCCCATAGCTGGCGTTGTGCCCTGGTTGAAGGCCATTATGTTCCTCTACTTTCAGAGATGCCAGGCCACTAGAACGAGTCATGATGGACTAGGGCTACTACTACTATCCTAGTTTAATTTGTCTCCGTGATTGTATCCAGGATACCAAGAATAGTTTTGTTTCTGATCATCTGTTGCATGCCGCACAAATGGTTCATATATATGTAGTAGTACCGTAGTATGTAGGTGCCTCTTATATATATAGCCTGCACATGAGATTAGTAGTATGCAGGTGCCTGTTATATGTGGTGCGAACTGAATATGAGTTATTGACTTATTGCCAGTATTTATCTGCGTATTTCTTCTTTTACATAATTGATGATGAAACATGCTTCCAGCCTATACATCATGAAGATGTACACGCCATGTTCTACTACATATTGTTCATCAGCATTAGGATAAGGAAATGAGTGAAAACAAGAGAAAACAATTAAAACATTGGGGTGTTTGGTTCCTCCAGGACTAAAGTTTAGTCCTATCACATCGGATGTCTTGTTACTAATTAAGAGTATTAAACATAGACTAATTACAAAACTAATTGCATAGATGGAGGCTAAAAGACGAGACGGATCTATTAAGTCTAATTAGTCCATGGTTTGACAATGTGGTGCTACATTAACCATTTGCTAATGATAGATTAATTAGGCTTAATAGATTCATCTCGTGAAAGAGACAAGGATTCTGTGATTAGTTTTATAATTAGGTCATATTTAATCCTCCTAATTACCATCATACTATTCGATGTGACATAGACTAAACTTTAGCACAAGGATCCAAACACCCCCTGACTATTGCTTCAACCATGACATAGCCAATTGATGAATTTCCATCTCCCGTACATTATAAGTGAGAACTAAACCTTATGTGATCTCATAACAGCTATGCAATCGTCCTGAGTACATTAATTATCATCCAAGGACGTGGGTAAAAAAAACTATAACGAACGACACATGCAAATTATTTTCAAATTTTCATTTACTATCAATACATGGAAATTAGAAAAGAAGGATAGAGATGCAGATGCTTTCTCTTCTAGTCGCCGTCCTTCTGCATCTGCTAGCTAGATGCAGATGCTTTGCAAGTCAACATTCCTTCCCCCAATGCTTCCCAATCCTATATATATATAGTTGTCATTTACTTCGAACAGCATGCAATCAGCATTTCCAAACCAACCCAAACACAATCATGCATGGCTATCATCCGCTCCGGCTAGCTAGATATATAGCTTCCTCAAGGATAATGCATGGCTACCAAACATTGTAGTGATCTTATAGCTCTTGCTCATCTTTTCTCTACTGTGTGTGGATCTGCTTTTATATGCCTCAGAGGAGGATGTGAAGAAAGCAAGTGCATGGGTGATAACATGTTGTGCAGGAGAGCAGTCCTTGCTACCATTACTACAGTTGGATAGCGAGGCAGCTTGTCTCATTAAAGGCTTGGTTTGTTGTTAAGGCCAGCGAGTTGAATTGAGAACTCGACCCAATTTAGAATTTGGTCTAGTTGGCTTGTTTGCCTCATGATCCATGCATAGTTTCAACATCAAACGTCAGGAGGAGAGGTGAAGTAATTAATTAAAGCACTACTCCCACTCCCTCTGTCCCAAAAAAAAAAAGAGTACCTATTTAGTTTTCTCCTAAGTCAAACTATTTTACGTTTGACTGCGTTAACAATAAAGAGTATCGACATTTGTAGCATGAAATAGGTAAGCTATGAAAATATGTTTCATGACAAATCTAATGAAACTTGTTAGGTACCAAAACTATTGGTACATTTGTATATAAACTTGGTCAAACATATTTGTATATATTTCATAATGAATCTAATGATTTGATGAGAATATAATAACATCCCCGAGTAAATTACAAAAACCTCTGACATGGGTTGATAAATTTGAAGAGCATATATGTATTGAGACTTAATAGGTTTTACTAATCCTAGGTTTCACTACTGGTTAGAGGGCAAACTTGACTTGACCAAACCATAATAAGACTTCCACTTGCAACAAGCCTAGCTTAGTTGGTTAGGTTTCTTGTGGTGGAACCAGCCCACCAGGGTTCGAGTCTCCGACTCGGCACTGGTGTCACATTTTCCTAGATTTATTCCAGGATTTAACCGGCGCTATTCTTTCAGTGGTAGGCGACGTGCCCGTCGATAGCGAGGCGCATGTGGTGACTTCGTCAATCTCAAGATCGGAACAGCCGGCCCAGTCTCTCGGAGGTGCTCATAAGGGTAGGGTTTGCGTGCGTGTATTCATAGGGGTGAGTGTGCGTATATGTGAGTGTCTGCGTCTGTATTGGTCTTTCGCAAAAAAAATAAGCTGGCCAATGGCTCATTAAGAAAACAGACTAAAAACGTGAAAGGGCCTCTAGCCTAGTGGTTAGAGCACATGAGTAGCACCTAGCAGGCCTGAGTTCTACTCTCTATGGGAGCGAATTAAACGGATGTAAAATAAAAAATTATACAAAAAATAGGTAGAGGCTTCCTTTGCTGACTTCGGTCAAAAAAAAAAGAAGATAGACTAAAAACAGGAAAAATCTAGTCTTCTAAGGCAGCATTGTAAAGTGTACTCGATATCTCCAGGTAAGCAGGTTAACCATTTTGGGCCTTCTTAGTGTTAGTTCCCCATGTTATCAGGCTGCGCAGAGGTTGCAAACACAGCGAACGATTAACAAATTTGAGAAGATGCTATCGTCCTTCAACCAGCGAAATTCCATGCCACTCTCCTGTGTCATGGGCTCATAGCGTTCAGATGCAGAGCACAATCTCAACGACTAGCGCTTCGACGTGCCCGTGAGGCCGTCCGTGAGTGGCTCCATGTGGTGAGATGGCCCCACGTAGGCCGGCTCCACAAGAGCCAGTGAACTGGGAACGTGTTCTGCTTCCAATCACACGGCTAACATTCTATTCCCCAATGCTTCCCAAACCCATTACGACATGAATTTCCGTCCTTCCACCCCCACTACAGGAAATCAGGGGTTTGCCGAGTGTCCCAAACACTCGGCAAAGGCCGAAATACACTCGGCAAAGCCTTTGCCGAGTGTTACACTCGGCAAAGAGCACTCGGCACAGCTCGGGACGGCAATGGGGCTCTTTGTCGAGTGTAATAATACGGGCACTCGGCAAAGCCTTTGCCGAGTGCCTGGGCCCACACTCGGCAAAAAATGGCCCTAACGCCCCGGCGGACGGCGCGCCGCCGTCTGCTGACGTCACGCCGACGTGCGCCGTCCGCTGACGTCACGCCGACGTGGCGGCGACGGCGGCTGATGGCTGACGGTAAAGCTTTGCCGAGTGCTGCCAGGTGGCACTCGGCAAAGCTTGACCATTAGGTGGCACAATGGTCACCCTTTGCCGAGTGCCCAAAATAATACACTCGGCAAAGGCCCGGCACTTGGAAAAGGGTGACCTAAAATAACAGAAATGGCACCTTTGGCCCTTTTTGCCGAGTGTACACTCGGCAAAGGTGCCATTCTGCCCCTATTTTATTTGTTTCCTCGGGTATAACGTGCCCCCACTCAATATACATCACAGGCAGTTCATATAGATATATATATACATTACAGGCAGTTGATATAGATAAAATCCACAAGCATAAATCCACAATAACCATAGCAAAGTAGTATCGCATCCATAAGTTCACAAGTAACAAGCACAGTAAAGTTTATTCGTTCACAAGCACACTAAGTTCATAATCACAAAGTTCATAAGCACAAAGCATCGCATCACTGAGAAGGCCCAGGCGGTGGGCCGAAGAGACTGCGGCCCAGGCGTGTCGGCAGGTCTTCTTCCGCCGCAGGAGGCTCATTCGACGCCGCCGCCGATCCAGCAAAGTTCTGCACAAGTTTTAGGTCAGAAACAAACTAGAGCTAAGTTTTTGAAGCTACGGTTGTGAATCAAAGTTTTCTAAGGTTGTCATTGATCGAAATGGAATTATAAACTTTCAGCGGTGACTCACAGGAGAATATGTCGGAGATGACATCATTTGCGGGGCGAAAGTCATCGGCGGCGGAGATCTGTAACGAAAATGGCCCTTGTGCCATTTATATTGTGATTTTGGTGATTGAATGACAACATAGTCTTTGGGACTAATATGTTTGTTGAGTAATTTACATAGAAAATTATGTCCCAAGAATGATTCCAAAGCATAGCCAAAAACCAGAGATAGTCTTATTTTGAAGTATTTATGACATGGTATTGGCATATGAAATCATGGAAAGGGCTTGAGTTGATTGAATTGGAACAGCCCGCAGAGTTTGTACATGGCGTATGAAATGCCGAGGCACGGCGTACAATCAAGAAGCATACGGCGTGTGGAGAAGAATCAAACAGAAAAGGAATATTCCACACGGCGTATGATCCGGCGGTGACGGCGTACAAGTTGGAAGCATACGGCGTTCAAAGGATCCCGAAGAAAGGCCACGGCGTATGATCCGGTGTTACTGTGCTGATACAGGGCGGATCATACGGCGTTCAAGGGTTGATCAAGCTCAAGACAGGATCCGCAAGATTCTACACGGCATACTATACGCCGACCCCGGCGGAGTAACGGCGTACAAGTTACTCAGTGGCGATGTCAAGTGAAGATTGGAGGAGAAGGCACGGCGTATGATCCGCCGGCCACGGCGTGCATGTTCAGAAGTATACGGCGTGTGCAAAGAGCCGTTGGAAAAGGTATTCGACCGTTGGAAAAGGCACACGGCGTATTATACGCCGATGGGGATATTGCACACGGCGGAACATACGACGTTCACGGTTTTTGTGCAGCTTTTGGGTAACGGCTAGTTGAGCCCCTTGGGCTATAAATACCCACCCCATTCGGCCATTTGGAGTTGCTGGAGTCCAGAGAAGTTCATCTACACCTACAAGACATCCAAGCCACCATTTGTGCTACATAGATCATCCTAAGTGAGTGAGAGAGCTAGGATAGCCCTAGTGAGTGCATTGCAAGGTGTTGTGCCTTGTGGCTGGTTCTAGTGTGAGCCACCTCTTGTAATCTCGGTGTGCCGGCCCCTTGGAGTCTTGGTGACTCGCCGGCAAGTCTTCGACCCACCGGCTTGGTGTGGAGAGGCGACGACGACTTTGTGCGGGGGAAGAGGAAACCCCTTCCTTGGTGGAGAAGCTCCGTAGTGGAGGCGGCGTCAAGATCTCCGGAAGAGTAGGTTGATGAGAGCAAGGTCTTGGTTAATTGCTCATCATCCCTCTTGGAGAGCCTTTGTGGCGAGCTCAAGGCCTTGACCGGGAAGAAGACTTGGCGACCGGGAGCATATCCTTTGTGGAGCTCCAACGTGGAGTAGGCGTAAGCCGAACAACGGAATAAATCTTCGTGTCAAGTTTGCATCCTTCTAATCCTTTAAGCTTCCGCATTTCATACTTGCAATTGTGTGCCTTTACCTTTCTAGAGTAGTATCTTGATAGGATTGGCTCTAGGTTGTAAAAACTCTTTGGGTGGGTGCAAACACTAGAAGAAAACCTTAGTTGCACATCTAGATATCTTGTCTTAGTTTTATATTGTGCAATTAGAAGGCATGTGATAGGTTAAGTTTTTAGAAAGCCTAATTCACCCCCTCCCCCTCTTAGGCTATCACGAGCATCGATTCCTTCCAAGTGGTATCAGAGCCGGGACACATCTTTCACAAGAAACGTCCATTCAAATTGGCAATTTGTGAAACCGGCTCATTTGAATCGGTTAGGCTTCACCGCCTAGTGAGTTAGCTCGTTGGGGAGAGGATGGATCTTTTAGGATCACCTCCACATTTCGATGGTACGGGGTTTCAAAGATGGAAAGTGCTCATGGAAGCTTTCCTTCAAGCAAAGGGGCTTGACGTTTGGCGTGTGACTAGTGAGGGCAAGAAAAGTGAATCCAAAGTGCTAGTCGTTTTGCTGCAGTCAGTCTGCGAGCATAAGCTAGGTATTTCCAAGAGCTGATTGCAGCATATTCTGCGTTCTGGATCAGCACTTTCTTTTGTCCAGTGTA
>CM014271.1:80731961-80767581 GCA_004135705.1 Alloteropsis semialata | reverse complement strand
AGAAGATAGACTAAAAACAGGAAAAATCTAGTCTTCTAAGGCAGCATTGTAAAGTGTACTCGATATCTCCAGGTAAGCAGGTTAACCATTTTGGGCCTTCTTAGTGTTAGTTCCCCATGTTATCAGGCTGCGCAGAGGTTGCAAACACAGCGAACGATTAACAAATTTGAGAAGATGCTATCGTCCTTCAACCAGCGAAATTCCATGCCACTCTCCTGTGTCATGGGCTCATAGCGTTCAGATGCAGAGCACAATCTCAACGACTAGCGCTTCGACGTGCCCGTGAGGCCGTCCGTGAGTGGCTCCATGTGGTGAGATGGCCCCACGTAGGCCGGCTCCACAAGAGCCAGTGAACTGGGAACGTGTTCTGCTTCCAATCACACGGCTAACATTCTATTCCCCATGCATATGCGCAGCACCTTAATTTAACGAGGCAACCCCCAACATCCACACTTACATGTAACGACTGTAAGTGAACCCTTGAAGATATTATATATCCTTTCTTCTCTCCGTTTCTCCAATACTGGTAACAACTGCTCTTGATCAGGTGTCATTGAAGACACGAGCTACCTTTGTATTTTGGTTCAACAGTGATGCCCAAACATATTACTACGCTCGTTATTATGGGTGGCTGTTAATATGAAACATTTAAAGCACCCTAAAGGTTATTAGATACCACACTTACATGGATAATGGAGTTGCCACAACACTAAATACCAACTGCCATAGGCAAGCATTTGCCTAACATTATCCATAATGTTAAACTGAAGGTATGTGTAACGATAAAGAATGAACAATATGTGAGTAATCAATAATTGAATTGCTTTGGCTGCCATAGCGACGAACATCCACATACATCATAATGCTTCGAAGCGATGCTGATACTGGTCGCGCCTTGTCTTTTGCATACTGATGAGGCAGCTAACTTCAACTGACATCGATGCTGGTCCTCTTGTTTTTTTTAACCCTAGCCTGAAATTTGTTCCCACGGGGAGTGTCGAATTCAGGACCTGAAGACCTGAGGAGTACGACTATAGCTACCTAACCAACTCAGCTAGAAGCTCATTCGCTATTTAGATAAAATAGGAAGGACGACAAAAAACGAAAAAAAGGATGCTAGCTTGTGCTCAAGTACAACGGTTAGGATGATGTCATCATGTTAACAATAAAAAGTAAAAAAATACAGATCATTCAATCAGAGTTTGCAAGGCCCTTAAACACTTCCTTTGGTGAGTGGCGAGGGTTCACTACGAAGCCTTTACAAAGACCCAAAGTTAACTAGCAGCCCGCTAGAGTTTCAGCCGCGGTGAGGTCCATAACCCTCCCTAATGAGACCGTACCTTAGCAAAGGCTACTCCTCCAAGAGGACCGGGCTATGACCCCTTCACCGTCCCCCTCCTTGCCCTTTCGGTAAGGCCACTAACTAACCCCAAGTCTAATTAATAAGCTAAGTTCAGAGCCATGTGACACTGTAGTTGCACTGTTTTCTTGGGTGGTTCTCCATGTTCCAATTAATCATGATGATCTTGTAATTAAGCAAGAATATAACAACATAATTAAATCATGATTAACATTGCATAAAAGGTAACAGAACCAGCCCAAGTTTAAGCAAGCTAAGCATTTCTACCCATGATATAACCAGGTGATTCAAGGTTCAAGGCAAAAAGATCTAGTCATGTCCTAATAGGTGACCCGTCAAAATTAATGCATAACAGTAAAGTAAAGTGAATTTCATGAATGTAAATGGGACAAAAAGAATGTTCATGTAGAGGGAGGCCACTTGCCTTCCTCAACAAACTGCTGTTGGTCCTCTTCAAACAGCTGCTGCTCCTGATCTTCCTCGAACGGCACGTTCTCTACACGATCACACAAGACATACAAAAAATAAATAAAAACAGTACTAAAAGTACAGAACAAGCACCTTAAACTAAAGAGCATGCAAAGACGATCGCGTGGACGTGAAAATCGTCCAAAACGGATTTAAAACGACGAAACTACGCTAGTTACAAGGTTGCAGGGACCTATATGCAATTAAAACTAAAGTCTGCGTACTGTTTTGATAAAAACCGAGGGCACAAACATAAATAACCATAGATCTCAGGGGCTAGCAAGTGAAATTACCAAGGACAGGACTGTGGGTTAGATTATTCAAAAGAACAGGGGCCTAAACAGAAAGTCTAAGGGCATATGTATAAATAATTTACACATGGCATGGACTGCGGGTTGAATATGATAAAACCGGGGGTCTCTTTAGCAAAATGACCGGGCCGGCGGGTTTGACCCCAGGTTGACCGTTATCCAGGGGACGATCTGAGCCCTTGATTTCAGATTGGACGGCTGAAAATGAAAGGGACGCCGACGACCATGGAATACGGCGGCGCCGCCTCGGGCCGCGGCGGAAGGTCGCCGGAGCATCGCCGTAGGACGCTACAGACCACGAGAACGAGAACAAATGGCATGGGAGTGTTCAGGAGGCCATGGCGAGCTCACCAGAGGGGTTGAGGTCGTCGATTGGGGAACGGAGACGGGTTGGCGACGAGGAGGAGCGGCGGCGAGCTCGATCGGACGGCGAAGATGGGGTTCCGGCGTCAGTTTCGTCCTCCAAGCGCTGGGTTTGAGCTCCTGGGGACCCTGGGAACGCGGAGGTGGAACAGAGAAGATTAGAGAGAGCTCGGGTGAAGGGGAAACACGACGGCGGCGCTACTTCACCTCGACGGCGGCGGTGAGGAGCTCCGGTGAGCAATTAGGCGCACGGGAAGGTGGTTTTGGGGTGTGGAATGCGTGTGTGCGCGAGGGGAGGTGCTCGGGGGGTCTTATAGCGGGCCGAAGAGGAACGGAGGGGGCTCGGTGTGGAAGGAATCCGAGAGCGGGCGCGGTGATTACGGGAGCGGCGGCTCGGCGTCCGCGGCGGTTGGAGGAAGAAGACGCGCCGACAGATGGGGCCATGCGGTCAGCGAGAGAGGAGGAGAGCGTGCAGGCGGGAGAGGGTGAGTTCGAGCAGGCCGGCTCATGGGCCAACAACTGGGCCGGATGGGTCGGCGGGGAGGAAAAGAAAAGGGAAAGGAGTTCGGGCTGGGCCAAAAGGAAGAAAAGAAAAGGAGGGAAAGAGAAATAGATTTGATATTTGTTTGAATTGGATTTTGAAAAGTTTGAGAGGTATTTGGATAGGATTCGAATTTGGATAGGAGTTTGAGATCACTCAAGCAAACAAAAACAAAAGCAAAGCATGAGATGCAACATACACTTATTGAACTAAGATTAATTATTTAATGTTCAAGTAATTAAGGCCACAAATTAAATAAAGGAAAATAAATTCATTAAACCTAAGATCAACCTAAACAAAGTTTCTATAATTTGTTACATGATGGAATTTGGGTGTTACAAATCCTACCCCCCTTAAAGAGAATCTCGTCCTCGAGATTCGGATAGATCTGGATACAACTGCGGGAAGTCTGCAATGAGCTCGTCTTCTCGTTCCCAAGTAGCTTCATCTTCCGAATGATGACTCCACTGTACTTTGCACATTTTTATGACTTTGTTCCTTGTAACTCTTTCTCATGTTTCCAAAATCTTGACCGGGTGCTCTGAATAAGTCAAATCATCTTGCACATTGAGTTCTTCCAGTGGTAGTTGCTCTTCGGGTACTCTCAAGCACTTTTTCAACTGAGAAATATGAAACACATCGTGAACATCCGACAGTCGCTCGGGTAAATCCAACTGATATGCCACTTCACCTTTCCTTTCCAAGATCTGAAAAGGACCGATATAGCGAGGTGAAACTTTCCTTTGACCTTGAATCTGCGGAGACCTCTGATAGGTGACACCTTGAGATACACATAATCTCCAACTTCAAACGTCAATTCCCTTCTCCGAGTATCGGCATAACTCTTCTATCATGACTGAGCGGTTCTGAGATTATCCCGGATTATCTGGACTTGTCTTTCGGCTTCTTGTAGAATTTCTGGTCCGAAAACCTGACTTTCTCCTGTCTGACTCCAGTACAACGGTGTCCTACACTTTCTTCCATACAGAGCTTCAAATGGAGCCATCTTGAGACTAGCTTGATAACTGTTGTTATAAGAGAATTCTGCGTACGGCAAACTCTTATCCCAACTGCCTCCGTGCTTTAAGGCACAGGCTCGTAACATATCCTCTAAGATTTGATTTGTTCTCTCAGTCTATCCATCTGTCTGTGGATGATACGCTGAACTGAAATTAAGCTTGGTGTCCATTGACTCATGTAGTTTCTGCCAAAAACGAGACATGAACTGGGTACCTCGGTCAGACACTATCTTCTTTGGTACTCCGTGTAAACACACGATTCGGGACATATACAGTTCTGCTAACTTGGCTCCCGAATATGTGGTTTTGACTGGAATGAAGTGAGCAACTTTGGTCAATCTGTCCACAATGACCCATATAGAATCATAACCATCCCGAGTGCGAGGCAATCCTACGATAAAGTCCATACCAATTTCTTCCCATTTCCACTCGGGTATTTTCAACGGCTGAAGCAAACCTGCTGGCCTTTGATGTTCTGCTTTCACTCTTTGACATACATCACACAAAGCTACGTGAGTTGCCACGTCTCTCTTAAGACCATACCACCAATATTTCTCCTTCAAATCTTGGTACATCTTGGTACTGCTGGGGTGAATAGAATATGCGGAATCATGTGCTTCCTTCAATATGAGCTCACGAAGACGATCGATATCTGGTACACAGATCCTTTTCCTGAACCAAACAGTGCCTTGTTCATCTTCGGTGAAATCCGTTGTTTTTCCTAAACCAATCAGAGTCTTGATCTCTTTGATCTTAGCATCAGTCAACTGACCTTGTCTGATTTCCTGCTCAAGAGTAGGTTCAATCTCCATTGTCATAGCTTCTGAGTTATAAAGAATCCCGAGATTGAGTCGTTCCATTTCCCAACACAATTCTTGAGGCATTAGTCGAGCTATAGCCATGTTAGCTTGGCTCTTCCGACTCAAAGCATCTGCTACGACGTTAGCCTTGCCAGGATGATACTGAATATCCAAGTCATAATCCTTTATCAATTCCAACCATCTACGTTGTCTGAGATTGAGATCCCTCTGAGTGAAGATATATTTCAAGCTTTTGTGATCTGTGAAAATTTGGCACTTGTTTCCAATCATATAGTGTCTCCAAATCTTCAGTGCGTGCACGACAGCGGCTAGCTCTAAATCATGAGTTGGATAGTTCTGTTCATGCTTCCTCAGTTGCCTTGATGCATAAGCTACCACTCTACCTTCTTGCATTAACACACAACCAAGACCGAGACGTGAAGCGTCACAATAGACATCGAACCCTTTGTGTATATCTGGCATTATCAACACTGGGGCCGTGGTTAACCTCTTCTTCAGCTCTTCAAAACAATTCTGACAAGCTTCATCCCATTTGAACTCTCGTTCCTTTTCTAACAATGAGGTGAGCGGTTTCACAATCTTGGAGAATCCTTCAATGAATCTGCGGTAATATCCTGCCAAACCAAGGAAACTCCTGATCTCGGACATATTCGTAGGTGGCTTCCAATTCAACACATCCTGAACCTTGCTGGGATCAACTGCTATTCCTCCATCGGTAATGACATGACCAAGGAAAGAAACTTCTTTCAACCAAAAATCACACTTACTGAGCTTGGCATACAACTGATTCTCTCGGAGTTTCTGTAGCACCAATCTTAGATGTTCTTCATGTTCTTCTTCATTCCGAGAAAACACCAATATGTCGTCGATG
Source organism: Alloteropsis semialata (assembly GCA_004135705.1). NCBI lineage: Eukaryota > Viridiplantae > Streptophyta > Magnoliopsida > Poales > Poaceae > Alloteropsis > Alloteropsis semialata. Next base: position 80,761,827 of record CM014271.1, on the reverse strand, counting down.
AACACCACTACAAACTTGTCAAGATATTCCATGAACACCTTGTTCATCAAGTACATGAAGTACGCCGGGGCATTTGTCAATCCAAACGACATCACTGTGTACTCAAATAACCCATATCTGGAGGTGAACGCTGTTTTGGGGATATCTTCTGGTCGAATTCTCAATTGATGGTATCCTGACCGCAGATCAATCTTAGAGAATACTTTAGCACCTCTCATCTGATCAAACAGATCTTCTATTCTGGGTAGTGGGTATTTGTTCTTGATGGTTGCATCATTGAGAGCTCTATAATCAACACACATCCTTCTAGTGCCATCCTTTTTATCAACAAAGATGACAGGGGCTCCCCAAGGTGATGAGCTAGGACGGATATATCCTTTTCCTAATAGCTCTTCTATTTGTTTCTTTAGTTCACTTAAATCCTTAACATCTAACCTATAGGGTCTTTTGAATATAGGTGCAGTGCCAGGTAAGAGATCAATTCGGAACTCAATGTCACGATCGGGTGGCATACCTGGTAAGTCCTCCGGAAAGACGTCTGGATACTCACTCACGACCTTGATCTCCTCCAAAGGTGTTCCCTTGATCTGATTCACCGTTGCTTCATCTGCGGATGGCATGCTAGCAATGAACTCAATCTGATCTCCTTGAGGACTGGTCAAGAGCACTGACTTCTTGGCACATTGTATCACTCCGTCACACTTTGTCAACCAATCCATTCCAAGAATCACATCAATCCCACTAGACTTGAGGACTATAAGGTTTGCTAGAAAGACTACCCCCATGATTTTCAGATTCACCCGCGGGCATAAGTGAGTAGCCTTCATCTCGTTGCCCGGGGAACTAACTAGCAGTGTTTTCTTCATAAGGCTCATAGGCATATTATATTTTTCCACAAATTGCTCAGTAATGAAAGAATGCGATGCTCCAGAATCAAACAAAACTGATGCAGGTTCAGAATTTACAAGGAACGTACCGAGCACAACGTCCTGAGCATCTTGGGCTGATTCAGCTGACACGTGGTTCACCCGTCCACGCATGTAGTTCTGCTGGCGCTTGTTGGCTTGGGAATTCTGATTCCCGTTGCGCATCTGTAGAGTCTGTGATCCAGGCCTCTGACCATTAGTCTTCTGGCCCTGTGGTGTCTGCATGTTGCGCTTGGGGCAGTTGTTAGCATAGTGCCCCAATTCTCCACATTTGAAACAGCCATTGGGTGGAACTGGTGCAACAGGATTGTTGTTGCTGCCATTGTTGTTGCGCACTGGGGCACCAGATGAACTGCCAAACCTGTTCTGCTGGAAGTTAGGACTGCGCTGAGTCTGCTGATTGAAGCGTTGGTTCTGCTGCTGGCTGCGGTACTGCTGATTTTGCTGATAATTTCCGCCTTGCCCTCCAGAGCGGAACTGAGACCCTTGCTGAGAGTTGAAGCGCGGGCGGCTATTGCTTGACTGTCCCTGTGACTGGGACTTTCTCTTGAGCTCACCGAGCTCCTTGCGAGTGTTCTCAAGGCCAATAGCTTTGTCTACAAGCCTCTGGAAAGTGGGGAAAGTATGGCTCTGCAGTTGATACTTCAGAGGTCCGATCAGGCCATCCAAGAAGCGATCCTGCTTCTTCTCATCATCATCAACCTCATTGGGTGCGTAGCGGGACAGCTGGATGAATTTGTCCCGATACTCGCTTACTGACATATGGCCCTGCTTCAGAGCCAAGAACTCATTCTTCTTCAGTTTCATCACACCAGCTGGGATGTGATGCAGGCGGAAACTGTTGCTGAACTCTGCCCAAGTAATAGTGTCGGCGTTGGCATGGGCAGCTGTGTATGCATCCCACCAATCGGATGCAGCTCCTTCCAGGCGTCCAGCAGCATACAAGACTCTCTCGCGGTCTGTACACTGGGTGATGTCCAGCTTCTTGCCAATGACTTTCAGTCAGTCATCAGCATCCAGAGGGTCCGCTGAGTGAGAATAAGTGGGTGGGTGGTGACTCATGAAATCCCGGTGCCTGTCCCGGGCTTGTGGAGGCATCTGTGGCGGCTGATTCTGCTGTGCTTGTAAGTTTTGCACAGTGGCAGTAAGATCCTGCAGCAACTGCATCTGAGCTTGTGGAAACTGCTCCATTGCTGGGTTTGGAGGTGGAGGTGGTGCTTGATTCTGACGGTTGATCACGTGAGCACGTCTGACACTTGGAATGTCACGTCCTCCGCCTCTCCTGGTATTTACCATCTGATTGTTAGGGGAATGCTTTAGATAAGATAGATAAACTGATAAAGGTAGAAAGAACAGAGCCAAGATTGAAACCAAGAACTGACTTTAACTTAATTATTTAATAATGTATTTGTGGCCATCACTCCACAAATCATGACAGTCATTACAAAAACTCCAACTCAAACATAAAACAAACAAGCAAACAAAAACATCGCACGTCCTCGCAGGAACGGTTCTAACGCGATGACTTATTATGGTAGACTCCCTAAACCTGGCCTAAGAGAGCGGTGATAGAGCCTGGCTCTCCGGTACGAAGCCTCTTGCGCGGAGGTGAAGCGGCGGGGCAGTCTGCTCTCTCTGCCTCCACTGGGGGCACGTGTCCTGCCAGCTGTGCCTCCAGCTGCCTGATCCTGGCCTGAGCACTGGCCAGTCTCTCTGAAGCCTCCATGAGATCCGTAGCTGTGCTCTCCACGTCGGTGTTGAGACCAGCGGCGACACGAGCAAGGACGTCGATGCGGGGCTCGTGATGTCCTCCCAGCGGCACGTGGGTCACCTCCGTGCCACTAGCACGTCGTGGAAGGTGGCGGTACTCTGTGATGCTCAACTCACCACGGTGAGTGTGGCAGAGAGACCACAGAGCTCTCCTGGCGGCGCTGCTGACGGAGGCGGTGACGGTGGAGTAGGGAATGTCGGAGTCGTGCATCGAGCAGGTCTTGTATCCACCAGTGTCAGAAGCCTCCCGGATGTGGACCCGGGTGATGTAGAAGACCGGCATCCCTGGGTTGGAGACACGCTGCGTCATGTAGAGGGGTCTGACGTTGTTCCCCAACTCCTGTAGCACATCCATGAGCATCTTGGGGAATGTGCCAGTCTCATTGATTGAGGTCTCTGTCCAGTAGGTCGTTTTCACAACCTCAGTCTCTCCAACTGGCACGTTGTTCTGGCCCACGCCAGAACTGTCGTCCTGTGCCTCGCCCTGGTCCTCCTGACCAAGGCCCTGGTCTGCGTCGTGGCCGTCATCCGGCTGTCCTCCAGCAGCAGGTACTGGAGCCTCCAGAGCAGGAACAGCAGGTGGTGCTGGTGGAGCGTCAACTGCTGGGTCCACCGGAACGATGTCTCCATCTGCCATCTCCTGGGAGTAGTGGATCTCCTCGGGCTCTGACTCCTCCTGTTCCACCACTGGTGGAAGTCGTGGAACTGGCTGTGCAGGAGCGATACGCCTCCTGCCTCCGGTGCTCTTGCGTGCGGTCTGTCTCTGCCTGACCATCTGTGATAGAGCAAGAACAAAACTAAGTACAAGAACAAAAAGAGATAGAACAGGAACAGAGTAAGTTTTTATGCAAATAAAATTTTTTCTAAGAGCAGAAAGGCTGTCTAAGATAGTAAGTCCTATGTTTCGACCATTTTCTAACTAGGCTGGCGTCCTACAGTCAACACAGCTTTGATACCACTTCTGTCACACCCGATTTTAAGGACAAAATCGAATGCATCGCATATGTGTGCCAGGATCCGTTCATCACACATATGTTGACGTCATCAGTGAATATATCAAAAGACAATATTCAAAAGCGTACAAAAGAGAGTACATAACATTATTACACTCATCGTTAATAGACACGAAGGTCTTAAACGTTCACCGACATCCTAAACGATAAACAGCTCCTTGACTTCATCCACAGGCACTTGACTGGTTGACGCGCCTAGAACTCATCAAAGTCGCTGAAGTACTCCACATCATTGTTATTTTCTGAACAGCAGTTGTTTAGCAAGGGTGAGTACACTTATGGTTGGTACTCAACAAGTGGGGGAAATATGCAAGGCCATCAAAGGGGGTTCAGGCTCATGCGGTTAGCACTTTTAGTTGATCAAGTTTTATTAGCAAGCACCTAGTTACTAGATGTAAGTTTATATCATCCCAAAATTAAGCAGGATAACCCAAAATTACCACCAAAGAGACCAAGAACCACAAGTTAAGATCAAGTTAAAGTTCAATTATCATGTGAGGGTCCAAGCCGCCCTTAACCGTGGGCACGGCTGATATATCAGTTTTGCACTCTGCGGAGGTTGTACACTTTACCCACAGCTCGTGTTCCCTTTATCGCCCGGGTTTGCAAGGCCCTTAAACACTTCCTTTGGTGAGTGGCGAGGGTTCACTACGAAGCCTTTACAAAGACCCAAAGTTAACTAGCAGCCCGCTAGAGTTTCAGCCGCGGTGAGGTCCATAACCCTCCCTAATGAGACCGTACCTTAGCAAAGGCTACTCCTCCAAGAGGACCGGGCTATGACCCCTTCACCGTCCCCCTTCTTGCCCTTTCGGTAAGGCCACTAACTAACCCCAAGTCTAATTAATTAGCTAAGTTCAGAGCCATGTGACACTGTGGTTGCACTGTTTTCTTGGGTGGTTCTCCATGTTCCAATTAATCATGATGATCTTGTAATTAAGCAAGAATATAACAACATAATTAAATCATGATTAACATTGCATAAAAGGTAACAGAACCAGCCCAAGTTTAAGCAAGCTAAGCATTTCTACCCATGATATAACCAGGTGATTCAAGGTTCAAGGCAAAAAGATCTAGTAATGTCCTAATAGGTGACCCGTCAAAATTAATGCATAACAGTAAAGTAAAGTGAATTTCATGAATGTAAATGGGACAAAAAGAATGTTCATGTAGAGGGAGGCCACTTGCCTTCCTCAACAAACTGCTGTTGGTCCTCTTCAAACAGCTGCTGCTCCTGATCTTCCTCGAACGGCACGTTCTCTACACGATCACACAAGACATACAAAAAAAATAGTACACCAAACAGTACTAAAAGTATAGAACAAGCACCTTAAACTAAAGAGCATGCAAAGACGATCGCGTGGACGCGAAAATCGTCCAAAACGGATTTAAAACGACGAAACTACGCTAGTTACAAGGTTGCAGGGACCTATATGCAATTAAAACTAAAGTCTGCATACTGTTTTGATAAAAACCGAGGGCACAAACATAAATAACCATAGATCTCAGGGGCTAGCAAGTGAAATTACCAAGGACAGGACTGCGGGTTAGATTATTCAAAAGAACAGGGGCCTAAACAGAAAGTCTAAGGGCATATGTATAAATAATTTACACATGGCATGGACTGCGTGTTGAATATGATAAAACCGGGGGTCTCTTTAGCAAAATGATCGGGCCGGTGGGTTTGACGCCAGGTTGACCGTTATCCAGGGGACGATCTGAGCCCTTGATTTCAGATTGGACGGCTGAAAATGAAAGGGACGCCGACGACCATGGAATACGGCGGCGCCGCCTCGGGCCGCGGCGGAAGGTCGCCGGAGCATCGCCGTAGGACGCTACAGACCACGAGAACGAGAACAAATGGCATGGGAGTGTTCAGGAGGTCATGGCGAGCTCACCAGAGGGGTTGAGGTCGTCGATTGGGGAACGGAGACGGGTTGGCGACGAGGAGGAGCGGCGGCGAGCTCGATCGGACGGCGAAGATGGGGTTCCGGCGTCGGTTTCGTCCTCCAAGCGCCGGGTTTGAGCTCCTGGGGACCCTGGGAACGCGGAGGTGGAACAGAGAAGATTAGAGAGAGCTCGGGTGAAGGGGAAACACGACGGCGGCGCTACTTCACCTCGACGGCGGCGGTGAGGAGCTCCGGTGAGCAATTAGGCGCACGGGAAGGTGGTTTTGGGGTGTGGAATGCGTGTGTGCGCGAGGGGAGGTGCTCGGGGGGGTCTTATAGCGGGCCGAAGAGGAGCGGATGGGGCTCGGTGTGGAAGGAATCCGAGAGCGGGCGCGGTGATTACGGGAGCGGCGGCTCGGCGTCCGCGGCGGCTGGAGGAAGAAGACGCGCCGACAGATGGGGCCATGCGGTCAGCGAGAGAGGAGGAGAGCGTGCAGGCGGGAGAGGGTGAGTTCGAGCAGGCCGGCTCATGGGCCAACAACTGGGCCGGATGGGTCGGCGGGGAGGAAAAGAAAAGGGAAAGGAGTTCGGGCTGGGCCAAAAGGAAGAAAAGAAAAGGAGGGAAAGAGAAATAGATTTGATATTTGTTTGAATTGGATTTTGAAAGAAGTTTGGATAGGATTCGAATTTGGATAGGAGTTTGAGATCACTCAAGCAAACAAAAACAAAAGCAAAGCATGAGATGCAACATACACTTATTGAACTAAGATTAATTATTTAATGTTCAAGTAATTAAGGCCACAAATTAAATAAAGGAAAATAAATTCATTAAACCTAAGATCAACCTAAACAAAGTTTCTATAATTTGTTACATGATGGAATTTGGGTGTTACATTTTTCAAACCCTATTTGCTGTTCCTCCATCGTCTCTACGGTGTTTGAGGGCGTCCTAGCTGGCCTGCCGAGCTTAGGGCAACCCAAGGTGCGCACACCCTGACGGGGTCCCTCCCGGGTGAGCGTCCGTTGGTCTTCGCGACAAACCCTAGAAAATCGGTTTCACCGGTTTCACAAATCGGTTTCACCAGTTTCTGTGCAGCCAGATCTGTGTGTTGCATTTTCGCGCGTGTGAGTGTTTGGCGCGACACGTTTTAGCGTCAACACACTTTTTGGCGACTCCGCTGGGGAACAAGAAAAAGAGATCTACTACTATGTCGAATCTACCAAAGCCAGGCGAAGTTGATCCTGATAATATTGCTAGGCCGACTGCTAGTGCGCTATCGGCTGAGGATCGTCAGCTATATGAACAACTCCTGCAGCAAGAGAAGGAGGAGATGGAACAAGCCAAGAAGAAATTTGAAGACAAGACGCAGTGGTTCTTGTCGCACTTCTCCGTAGATCAAAAGGGTACTATCTCCAAGGACAAGGAGGTGGTTGTTCTTTCAGAAGAAGAAGAAAAAGATGAGGTAATACCCACTGTGAGTGCTGCACCGGCGCCCGTTACTTTTGATCAAATTAATAGCTTATTAGTTTCTGGTCAACAAAAGGTTCTTACAATTGTTCAAGGTATGATTGATAAATCCGTAGGAAAACAACCCTCGACCTTAATTAGTAATGCTTTTAATTCTGATATGGCCGGTACTTCACAGCATACAATTATGCCTCAAAATTCATCGGCAGCAATACCACCCAAAGATCCATAATATGGGATGCCGTTGAATTATTCAGCAGGGCAAAATTCTCCGGGACAGTTTGGCCAGGCAATTCCGGTCAGATCGGTTTCAGTAACCGGTCAAACCGATTTGAATGCCACCACACAGTATGGCCAGATTCCGGTCAGACCGGTTGTAGGAACTGGTCCAACCGGTTCGAGTCCTATTGTTGCATATCAGGCAACATCTGAACCTATAGCTAGTATGCCACCTGTTTAGGCAAATTCTGGCCGAATCAGTAGTGGTCCTGGTTATGTATCTCTGTATACTCCAATGACCTACACTCCAAATCCTATGTCTTTCCAAAGTTCAGGTTATTTGCAGCAACCATTGCATGCACCACCGAACCATATGCTACAACATGTGCCAAATGTTAATGATCAGCAAGAGCCAAATGATCTTTATATTAAAAGTTTGCTTGAAGAATATAAAAGAATTTGGCTATTATGATTAAGGATACTTTTGGCGTAGAGGTTAAGGATAAAACTTTAGCATGTCAAAAACCTTATCCTGCAAATTTTGATGCTATGCCTTATCCTCAATGTTTTAAAGTGCCAGAGTTTGTCAAATTTACTGGGGAAGATAATAGGACTACATGGAAGCATATTAGCCAGTTTAATGCACAATTGGGTATTCATGGTAGTGTTGATCATTTGAAAATCAGATTATTCCCTTTGTCATTATATGCTAAACTGTGATTCATTGGACGATGAGAATGGAGAGGTATGTGCTGCTGAATTTACATGGCCGAGCAAGTCTCAATCATATAGTTGCCCTTTTCTTAAGCTGATTTATAAAAATCAGCAAGAAGAAATGAAATTTGCTTTTGATGTATCCAAGTGTGATAGGATATTTGATGAGTTGCATAAAAATGGATACATCAGGTTCACATATACTATACCATCGTTTGATGAGTTGAAGCGGCGTGCATATTGTAAATTTTATAATTTTTTTCACATGCAACTAATGATTGTAATGTTTTTCATCGTCAAATTCAATCGGCCCTTGATGAAGGCCATTTGACTTTGCACGAAATGCAAGTTGAATCAAATCCTTTTCCTAAAATTTTTTCTGTCAATACTATTGAAATACAGAATCCCAAGGTGTTGATCAGGCTGAGTCAAGCCGATACAACAAAAGGAAAGAATGTAATCGTTGGTGAAGAACGACCAGAACAGAAAAGGAACAAAAAGGTGTCATTGAAAAGAGCCCCTAAGGTTGCATCTAAGAATTCAACACTCGGGGGCAAGTCAAAAGTAAAAACACCGGCTCTGACAAAACCCGTTTAACCAGTTTGCCGAATCGGTCTGACCGGTTTACACCTGGAGTTTCTGGTAGTTCAAAGGAAAAAGCAAGGCCGACCTTTGAAGAGCTTCTAGAAAAATATAAGAAAAAGAGAGCTGCCCAGAAACAAAGGAGTCGACCACATAGCACTAGAGATGCAAATTCAGCACCAAGACATCAAGGGCAACAAGAATCTCACCAACAAAAAGGTAATTGTGTTGCTGCACCATATTATTTTGTTGGATCATACATGCTATTGTCTTGGTCATATTCTTGTTATTATGCTCCTAGTGACTATAATAATATGTACATACAACCATATATTATTTCATATCCAAATTATGGTGCACTACAACAACCGATTGCTTACAATGGTGATCTGGTTAAAGGAGATGCATGTACTGATCCCAAACAATGTGAGAATAGCAGCAAGCTAGATTCTAAGTATATGCAGCTGAGGTGGTGTCCCTCAGGCTTACCTCATACTCAAAAGAGAAAATTACAGAGGATACATTGGCACAAAGCAGGATTTACAGGGAAACCGGTGGAACCGGATTCAAGAACCGATGGAACCGATTTTGGTTCACTGTGGCGTATCTGACAAGGCAATCCGGTGGAATCGGATTTAGAAACCGGTGGAATCGGTTTTCCCCGAGTCCTAGTAGGTTTGGACTCTTTTTGCACATCCGAGTTGTAATAGGACTTTTCTTGCGGGGAAAGACCTCCCCACCCTATAAATATAAAGGGCCACGGCTGATTGAGGCATAATCCAATCGATCAAACGCAATTTATCTTTTATTTGTCTCTATTTTTTTATCTCTACTTTTTGTTTCTCAAACCCTAGTTTTTCCAAACCCTAATTGCTGTTCCTCCTTCGTCTCTACGGCGTTTGAGGGCGTCCTAGCTAGCCTGCCGAGCTTAGGGTAACCCAAGGTGCGCACACCCTGACGGGGTCCCTCCCGGGTGAGCGTCCGTTGGTCTTCGCGACAAACCCTAGAAAACCGGTTTCACCAGTTTCACAAATCGGTTTCTGCGCAGCCAGGTCTGCGTGCTGCGTTTTCGCGCGTGAGTGTTTGGGGCGACACGTTTTAGCGTCAACAGAAGGGTAAGTGATATATTAAGTGGAGGTCAAAATGTCAAATAGCATGAGTACATGTGCTAGGTTGAGCATCTTCGACAGCATCGATCTCACAGTTAGCTCTAGTCGAAGAAAATTTATCTCCGAGCTGTCGTTAGTTTCCTTAAGAGCAGAGCTAGCTTTAGCACAAGCTATGTTAGCTTGGATTCAAGCCCTGTAAACCTCTTAGTTAGCTCTTTCTTCTTTTCTTTCTTTCTCTTTGGTTGTTTGTTCTCCTATTTTCTTCTCAAACCTCTTTTCTGTCTTTCCTTTTTTTATTAATATTATTAACTAGTAGGGGCTTGCCCCCTCAAGGTGGACATGCTTCTCCTCGTCTTCTGGCACATTTGGAAGTCTCGGAACACTCTCATCTTTGAAGCCCAAGTCCCCAATATCAACAGAACTTTGGGGCTCGTCGTGAAGGACATTGACAGCTGGAGTTGCAGATATCGGCGGAAGAAGGCTCAACTACAAGTTTGGCACTCCTTTTTCAGTTCTTGTATCTAATTACCGTCTTGTTCTCTTTTCACCCCCTCCTCCTGTCTCTTTATTTCAGTCCGATGCACCTGGCGTTGACTGTTGTATGGTGCGCTTTGCGCCTCATCGATTAATGAAGTAGATGGGGAACCTCCCCCCGAATTGGTCGAAAAAAAAGTAGGGGCTTGCCCCCTCTTGTTTCCTCAAAAAAAGAAGAAATTGATTTTTTTGCTTGAACCTTGCTGGCTATTTGTCAAGATCACTAGTTTTATTTGAATATGATAAGAATTTTTTGCTAGAACTTTCTCTTGCTCAATAATATTCATTTTATTCAAGCATTGAATCAAACAAAGAGGTTACATAATTGTGGGTTTTGTTCATTGCATTGCGCATGCTCACTGCTGAGAGTCCCTGGAGCTGCCAACCAAAGAAAAGCAATCACTACAAACTGCAGAATGGGTTTTACTAAAAGTAATGCATATGCATGGTTATAGCATTTCCGCAGTTCCACGCTTCACTAGTTTAGGGGCGTGAAACCTAAACCATGCACATTGTAAGCACAGCGGAGAGAGTATGTGCTATATACTTAGCCATTACTATACCGTATACAAATATATATAAAGTGGTCAAAACTGTCGTTGGTAAGAGTTCTTTTGTTCTTTTTTTCAAACAAGTGAAGCAACTAAAGCTATCTGTTGGGAAATACCTTAACTGCCATAGTTGAGTATCATTATTCAGAGTAATGTTAAACTGAAGGTGGGTGTAACAATGAAGAATGAACAATGTGACAGTTCCAGAGTGTTTTGGCATAGAATGATTGCACTAATAATAGAATGAAGAAACGGCTCTTCTGAATAACCACTGACGAGTCCGTCTCAACCGTTTGTCGCTTTAGGAGAACAGTGATACTGTATAATTCCAGGTATAAACCATATAAAACAGAATTCAAGGTCCTCGAAATTCACTGCAGAGGTACAAGGTAGCGGGGAGATTTAGGCGTCCCACTAGTTACTCCAGTGCACTGGTTGAACTTGAGTATCTTCAAGCTAAACCATGGAGGAAGCCATCTAGCTCTGATGCAGCTAGCTGCAAAAATTGGGACACCCAGACATAACGTCCGAGGACAGAATATTTTCCTGGTATCTCCCAACCCCACGAATGCAGCTGCAGTATGAACGAGCATGCATTCCCTTCTCGTCTAGAGCCAAAATCGAAGCAGCAACAAGCACTCATTTGGTCTTCACACAAGTATGAAGTATCAATATATGTCTGGCTAGTTTTATCCCAAAAGAATGGAGGTCGTCTGGCTTCAACATAAGTATCTATTAGTTCTGGCTTGCATACCCTTCTCTATCCCTACTTGAACACTTATATACAGACGGTACTCCATACTATCAATGAGTGGTATATAATATAAATCCCTATGACTAAAGGAAAGTTTAGTAATTTCACTTGGATGAAAATGAAATTAGAGATTGGAGATGAAAAAATATATATCAAGGATCAAAGTAATTTTTCAAAATATTAATATTTCATTTACACCACTTACTTTTCTCAAAATGCACATATACTACTATACTACTCACGGTATACTACTATACTACAGTTAAAGTCTCAACTCTCTAGTAGTATAAAATTAATCTCAACCGTATGATCTTTTTATACTAGTCATTTTTAGACACTAGTATAGAGTAGTATGGAGTACCATAAAAGAACGTGTACACAAGCATTGTTCTAAAATAACAACTTCTTAGCCACGCCTTTGTTTTTTGTTGACAAAAGACGTCCTAGGTATCTTACATTTGATTTATACTAAGGGAAATGAAACCCAGCAGATAAAATACTATTCAAAAGAGAAAAGCAGAATCAAATCTGACAAAGGTCTTCTGATCCACTACAACAATGAACTATGGCTACTTTGTCTTGTTTCTCATGACCGTCCATCCTATTGCCCATGGAGAACAGAGCACAAATAGAGAGCCAATAAAAATTTGAATGAACTCCAACCGCACCGTGACATTTGAAGGCCGCAACAGTCAGCCGTCCCTAGAGAATGGATCGACAGAAATGCTTGAGAACCATAAGTGGGGCATGCAGCACCTCCAAGCTCAATGCTAATGTGCTCTTGTACCACCATTCGTTGATGCAACCTTATTCCTCAAAAGCTCTCTTCATTAGTGCCAGATGGAACATCACTAAGAAAAAATTCAAAATAGTATCACCATCATCTCAGCCCAACCAATTACACTATTGGACACAACACAAAAGCCATATATATAGGGGGAATCTAGCCCTCATGGAAGAAACTACCTATGAGATGACCAGAGGACAAACACACAAGGACTGCCATCACCGCCACACCATTGACGAAGGTGAAGATAGTAGGGTTGTACTCTATTTGAAAGAAGTTTTGCTGGCCCATGCATCTTTCATGTGTTTCCACTCACTCATCAATTCCAACATCTTCATGTTCAACTTTTGTGCCTTGGCTAACAAACGTTACTGCCAAATAAAATCAAATGCATGGTAGGCTACTATTGAGTGATTGGTTGTTCCTGACACATGCATAGGATTTCTTATCGTGCAAGCAGCAATACATCGATGAGCACAGAGCTACACCTGTGTACTGCGAAATCTGTTCCTGAAGCCTCACAATCCTACATATGCAATTGTATCAACTATCAAGTGGTGGTATTTGATAAGGTGCGCACTATGTATCTCTAGCTTTTTCGGCAACACAAAATGGAATAGTGCTCCGATGATTAAGTAGCCTCCAACTAGATCTGCAGCATTGTGAACTTGAGATGTGGTGCTCTATATAATACAGGCAGGCTTGCTTGTCCTCTTAGCTTCTTTGCTATTTGACTCTTCCGCTGGACATTCAGGAACTTGTAGACTTGTAGTTAGTGTGCTACTGCTTACTTAATTTATCTATTTACATAGGAGTTTTCTCTTAGGCTGCAATTACTGACCATAAACATGACTCACCCAACCCATGACATAGATGATATAGTACCATCACACTCGCATTAGCACTAACAGTTTAGCACAAGATACAATATCTCCTGGTTGGATTGATGATCTGTAGCTACCAGAACTAACACTAACCGTGATTATAAATTTGGGAGACGATATTGTCTTTGAGAAGGAGTCCAAGTGGCTCGTGCTACGCAGAAGAAATTTGCACTATTTTTAATCAAACCGTTTCAGATATTGGATTTCACTGAACACGATATCACAATCTTGCAGGCGCAGATGTTTTGCAAGCAAACATCATATTCCGTAATGCTTCCCAATCCTATGCAGAGTAGGGCCGACTATGCATGCATGACTATCAGTCTTGTGCTCCGACTTGATAGCTTCATGGTACAATGCCTACTGGAGATTGCGCTGTTCTTGTTGCTCTTGTTCATTATTTTTCTTCTGTAGATTCAGCAACTTATGCCCTGTATATTATAGGATCGGAGCGGAGGAAACACAAATGGGCGATAACTTCTTGTGCAGAAGAACAGCAGGTGCGTCCTATATATTTGTGGACACTATCCATAATGAGTTAATGATGGTACTACAGGTTAGGTTGGATAACGAGGAAGCTCGGATAATGAGATAGTTTGGTTCGGCTTTTTTAATGCTAAAAAACTGAATAGAGAGTTTCGTATAATTCATTTAAAAAGCTCAAGCTGCTTATTTTAGCAAATAATGTTGAGACTAGATCGGCGATGTTATAATCATTTTCCCATTAATTTAGAAATGCTAACAATATCTAAAAATGGTACCGGTCTCTGTGTTATTGAAAGTAGTCAATGAAATCATTAATTATCAATCGAGCATAGATGTTTCAATACTTAAAAATTTATTTACCAATTCTAACTATGGATTATTTTAGAGAGGCTGCAGCTGTCACGCCCACTGGTGCAGCAGGTACCATACGCCATACTTGAACAGAAATCAGTGTTGCATCGATGCTGGTTTTCTGCTTCTAGAACTGTTAATTTTTTATTTACATGATTAGAGGGGATGATATAGAAAAACCAGCATCCTTGTGCTAAAAGCAGGGGCAAGCAGCACTCAATACTTCCAATCTCTTCACGCCTCAGAGCTTCAATTTTCTGTTTCTACTTCACTGTCCTCCTAAAAAACAGATGAATATCAAAAAGAAGAACAGGTGCTCCATTTTGGACCGCACAGATTTTACATGGAACTAACATTCCATTCCATATTGCTTCCCAATCCTACAAAGTTGCTCAACAGGCATGACTCAGCATTTCAAACCCAACCCAAACACAACTGTTGCCATAGTGCCATGTGCTCCGCAACTGCCTGAATTTTCAGAGGTCAAGTTATATATGTCCTTGATCCTAGGATAAGGGCTAGGCACAAATTCATTGGCGTTTTATAAACCACCTATGGTAAGAGTTCATATAAGTGATAAACATATGTGTAGAAGAGTTGGTGAGTCGCCGCAGTCAATGTAGGGCAAATCATAAAAATTGTATTTTCTGTGAGACAAACTTTAAATGCTAAAATTCCATCTATGGGTCGGAGGTGTAACACCTAGCTTCTTTCCGGCCCAAGAGGGATCATCCATTCAGCCATTTTGCGTGAGCTGGTTTGACGAAACGTTGGTTGAAGGCGAGAAGAGAAGCCCCGTCGCCGTCAGGTTGAGGTTGGCAATCACGCAACGCAGGTATCGATCTGTGATCTGTCCGACAAAGTCATTGTGTGAAAACGAACATCAGTCGGTATCGCATTGACCCAGAGAATCGGTTCTGGTTCAATTCTTTTCCGTTTTCTTTTCTCTTCTGTTTCCGACTCGATCAGTAGTCCTTTTGCACGCGTAGGGCGACCTGGAAATAAAAGCTGGCGTCGCGCGATAGGCCCTCAGCATCAAACAACAAACAACAAACGGGAACGTGAAGCAGAGCTAGGCTTGCTTCTTCGTCTTTAGGGTCTTGCGTGCGTGTTCCTGCTGCGATCAACAACTCGGTCGGTCAAGATGTCCAGCATGGCGTTGCGGTGTCTAATCCGACGGATTCCGCCCGCTTCTGTCGTTCTGCCCCGTATGGGACCAGCCGCCGCCGCCTCTCGCCGGTTCATGGGCACTGTATCTCAGGTTCGTCCTTCGCACGTACATTCAAAGGTTATATTATTTTTTGTATTTTGTATATGATATATAGGGTGTCTAACTACCGACATTACTTACCTTTATATGAAATAAAATTTGCATGTTTCCAGTTTAAACCCATGTTGGCGGAGGCAGACGCAAAGCTTATTGAGTCGATAGAGTTAAGAAAGGCTAGGAGGGAAGCTTCCTTCCAAGCAGCCAAGAAGTCAATAGAAGTTGCACGGCTTGAGGTGGAAGGATACAAAAGGGCTATTGATAAGCTGAATAAAGTCAGTAAGGCAGCTGCTACTGGCCTAATGCTGGCTGCAGTGGGGCTCAACCACCTAATACTCCGCGACTGCATCTCCGTCCATATTAGTCGTACTTATTAAGTAGTAACTTGTAGTACTTAGCCTTTACTTGTAATAATATATGTATTATAGCTAGCTAATCGGCCGGTTATCGTTGTGTCCGTGGATCAAGGGTGTCCAAATCATCATTTATTAATTTGTTCCCCAGTCAGATATGTACATATGTTTTTTATCGTGCCAACTGCATGTTAGCCACAACGTAACTTTTTTCATTATATATACTGCTAAGGGCATATATAACCCATAGACACCTGATATATCGCCACGTACGCCAGCATCTGTTTCCTAAGTGTACAAGATTTATTGAGGTTGAGACGACGGCAGCGGCTCGTTATCCCCGGAACAATCGCCGCGACGACGCCCGTTGTATGTATGTTTCCAACCAACCACCATGAGAATGCCGAACAAATATACTCACGCCTAACCATGCAACATCGACGACATGGGCATCATTCGGTTGATACTCTATAGCCTTCGCAAGCCGGACTATGATTTGATGATCGCCATCCTCTATGAGAAAGACCTCACAAAGAGCACACCAAATCAAGTCCTCAATAAGGTGATGGCTTTTGAGCTTCGCAATGGCATCAAGCCAAAGTCAAGATCTTCTTCACCTACTCCAAGCATTGCTCTTGCGAGCAACCAAGAGAAGAAGAAGAGCAAGAAGAAGGAGGAGAGCTCAAGTGAAGAAGAAGAAGAAGAAGAAGAAGAAGAAGAAGAAGAAGAAGAAGAAGAAGAAGAAGAAGAAGAAGAAGCCTCCTCAAGTGATAGTGATGGTGAAGAGATGTCCCCCGAGCTCCAAAGACAAGTCAAGAAGTTGATCAAGAGCATGGAGAAGATCAACTCGATGGGGTACATGGTCCACATCAAGGATGGAAAGCATCATCAACACATGATGATCAAGAAGATCAAATATGAGAAGAAGAGGAAAGGAGAAGAAGGAGAAGGAGCCCAAGCATAAAGCCTTCACCACATTCGGAGAATGGGTGAGTAATGACACACTCAACAACAAGAGCTCCTCTCCCTCATCACACTTATGCCTCATGGCCAAAGGTATGGAAAGCGATGTAAGTGGTGACTCCGATTCCGATGATGAATCCCCCCGCTAAGCTTCTCACCTTGATTCATCAACAACAAAAAGGCCTTAAGAAATTGACCAAAGATAATAAGGCTCTCAATGATCTTAATGCACTCCTTGCTTCAAATTTTGATAATTTATTAGGCAAATATCAATTGCTTAGTAAGGAGCTTGAAGAACTCAAAATTGAGAGCCTTAACAATCAATCTAAGTACTCTTTGTTAAACTTGGAGCAATCTATTTCTTGTAATATTTCTATCTCCAAGGTTGATGCCTCTACTTCTTGCATTGATTTAATTGATGAATCTTGCTCACCCCCTTGCAATGAGAAATACTTTGAGAAAATTGTTGTAGAGACTCTAGATGATCTCATTGCCAAGGAGAATGAAGAGCTCAAGCAAGAATTTGAGAGTCCTAGGCAAAACTTGGCAAACTGGAAGGACAAGAGCATTGGGAGCAATGTCCAACCTTCTCAAGATAACCGTGATGACATGGTGAACAAGCTTGAGAAGGGTGAAAACGTGACTTGCTTCAAGTGCTACAAGGAAGGCCACAAGTTCTATCAATGCCCACTTGTCAAGGGGACGCCCAAGAGTGAGAAGAAGAAGGCCAAAACCACCATCAAGAGCTCCCTCATCTACACCAAGCCCAACCGCAAGAACAAGGTAAAAGCCAACACCTATGTCCTTAAAAAGAATGCTAATGGCAAGGTTGTTGCTAGTACGGTTGGAAAGCCCAAGATGAAGGAATGGGGATGGAACCGACCCATTTGGGTGCCTAAGGAAGTCATCACCAACATGAAGGGGCCCTAAAAGGTTTGGATTCCAAAGGATACTTGAAGCCCAAGATTGGCTTCGGGGGATTTGGAGGCTTGGCTCACAAGAAGAGGAGAAAGATCAAATAAAGTAGCCAAACTTGCAAGATTGGACTTCATTTGCCCAAATCCCCCACACTAAGGTAAATAAGGTATTGGTAATTCAATACAAATTCTTTGCCTATTTACCTTGCTAGTTTTTGCATGTGCTACCTTTCTATATCCTTTGCATTCATGTGGTATCTATTGCAAATTCTAGTGTTACTATCATATGGTAAGTTGCTTGTGCCATGCACTCTAACCCATAAGCAACTCACATGGTTTGCAAAGTTTGTGTAGGTTCCCTACACTTAGTTACTTTCATGGTACATGAGCTTCACAAGGTATGATTTTGGTACCATGACCACAAGCTATAAGCTTATCTTCCCATTTGTTGTTCAAAACAATGTGCATACACTTGATAGTGATTCAAACACTAAATGCACACATTTAGGGGGAGCTTAGCTTATGGATTGTGATTTTGGAGACTAACTTGTTTATCATGCTTATTCTTATTGTCTCCATATGCCGTGCAATATCATACTTAGAGAATGTGTTTCACTCATAATGTGATCCTACAACTCTATGTGTATGATTATAGAAAATTTGTGCTTTCATGCATATTGAGCCTTGGCCTATCGAGTTTATGATCTCCATATCTAAGTTCATAGGCTATGTGCTCATACATTCCCTTTTGGTTAAGTATCACACTTATTTTCCCTTGTCATCTATTTTCAAGTGATACTTGACTAACTCCCTAGGATACTAATTCTCTCTATGAGCTATGTTGTTTTTGATAGGTTCTTTTAGGTGATTTGATTCCAAAGGGGGAGAAGTTTGGATCAAAGCAAGCTTAAGAGTAAGTGACCTAATGAGATAGGGGGAGAAGCCATGAGAAAGGGGGAGGATACATGTAGGGGGAGAAGTCATGAAGGAAATGTTGGACTTAGGGGGAGGCCATACCCATTGTGATACTTCAAATTATATGGGGGAGATGGTTCCCTAATCCAATGAAAAGAGTGGTAATCATTCAAGCAAGTGTAAGAGCACAAACTTGGTCAATTTTCGCATATTTCATACTTGCTTTGATTGTGTTGTCATCAATCACCAAAAAGGGAGAGATTGTAACGAAAATGGCCCTTGTGCCATTTATATTGTGATTTTGGTGATTGAATGACAACATAGTCTTTGGGACTAATATGTTTGTTGAGTAATTTACATAGGAAATTACGTCCCAAGAATGATTCCAAAGCATAGCCAAAAAACCAGAGATAGTCTTATTTTGAAGTATTTATGACATGGTATTGGCATATGAAATCATGGAAAAGGCTTGAGTTGATTGAATTGGAACAGCCCGCAGAGTTTGTACATGGCATATGAAACGCCGAGGCACGACGTACAATCAAGAAGCACACGGCTTGTGGAGAAGAATCAAACAGAAAAGGAATATTCCACACGGCGTATGATCCGGCGGTGACGGCGTACAAGTTGGAAGCATACGGCGTTCAAAGGATTCCAAAGAAAGGCCACGGCGTATGATCCGATGTTACTATGCTGATACAGGGCGGATCATACGGCGTTCAAGGGTTGATCAAGCTCAAGACAGGATCCGCAAGATTCTACACGGCGTACTATACGCCGAACCCGGCGAAGTAACGGCGTAAAAGTTACTCAGTGGCGATGTCAAGTGAAGATTGGAGGAGAAGGCACGGCGTATGATCCACCGGCCACGGCGTGCATGTTCAGAAGTATACGGTGTGTGCAAAGAGCCGTTGGAAAAGATATTCGACCGTTGGAAAAGGCACACGGCGTATTATACACCGATGGGAATATTGCACACGGCGGAACATACGGCGTTCACGGTTTTTGTGCAGCTTTTGGGTAACGGCTAGTTGAGCCCCTTGGGCTATAAATACCCACCCCATTCGGCCATTTGGAGTTGCTGGAGTCCAGAGAAGTTCATCTACACCTACAAGACATCCAAGCCACCATTTGTGCTACATAGATCATCCTAAGTGAGTGAGTGAGCTAGGATAGCCCTAGTGAGTGCATTGCAAGGTGTTGTGCCTTGTGGCTGGTTCCAGTATGAGCCACCTCTTGTAATCTCGGTGTGCCGGCCCCTTGGAGTCTTGGTGACTCGCCTGCAAGTCTTCGACCCTCCGGCTTGGTGTGGAGAGGGGACGACGACTTTGTGCGGGGGAAGAGGAGACCCCTTCCTTGGTGGAGAAGCTCCGTAGTGGAGGCGGCGTCAAGATCTCCGGAAGAGTAGGTTGATGAGAGCAAGGTCTTGGTGACTTGCTCATCATCCCGCTCAACGCCTTGACCGGGAAGAAGACTTGGCGACCGGGAGCATATCCTTTGTGGAGCTCCAACATGGAGTAGGCGTAAGCCGAACCACAGGATAAATCTTCGTGTCAAGTTTGCATCCTTCTAATCCTTTAAGCTTCCGCATTTCATACTTGCAATTGTGTGCCTTTACCTTTCTAGAGTAGTATCTTGATAGGATTGGCTCTAGGTTGTAAAAACTCTTTGGGTGGATGCAAACACTAGAAGAAAACCTTAGTTGCACATCTAGATATCTTGTCTTATTTTCATATTGTGCAATTAGAAGGCATGTGGTAGGTTAAGTTTTTAGAAAGCCTAATTCACCCCCTCCCCCTCTTAGGCTATCACGAGCATCGATTCCTTCCAAGATCGGCCCATGTCCCTTGCCATGCCGCTGAACCAGTTGTACCACTCGGCCATCTGCTGCGTGCGGAGCCGCTCGGCCTCGTCCCGCTGCCTTTGCTCTTCCTCCCGCCGCTGCCGCTCTTCATCCAGCCGGGCCTCCAGCATGGTGGTTCTCCTCCTCTCCTCTTCTAGCTGGGCCTGCAATATTCCATCAAAGTGTTAGAATTCAACGGTAAGGAAAAATGAACTAAAGTGTAATAAAACTGAAATAACCTAGATTCTTTGCATGTTGAAGTGGCTAGCGGTCTGCGGCTGGCGTATGTCGGGGTTAGCACTACCGGCTTTGATCTGGGAGAGAGTGGGGGTACTGGCCGTGTCGATCGTGCTGTCGCCGACGGCGTACCTCCCATGCCTCTTGCCTCCTGCCATCCTCATGATGACTTCTCTATCAAGCGGCGCGGCGGCCGGATCCCACTCAGGCCCATGCTTTTGCCTTCCCATCTCCGAGTAGGCGGTGAGGCGGGCGTGGACCATAGGATTGCTGTACGCCTCCGGCCCGGCTTCGGGGTTGTAGCGGACTTCGGACGTGGCCCTGCCCATGTGGGACACGGCAGTAGCCTGGAAGTCAGTCAGCTCCTCGCCTCCATGTGCCGCCGACTACAAAACACAAAAAAAACAATATGATTAGAAATATTGCAGAATTGAGCGTTTCAATTATAAAATGAGATGTCATACCCATCTTTGTTTGTACTCGGGGAGGGTAAGGCTGCCCTGGTGGTGTGCTGGACCTGTCATCTGCAAACGGCGCTCCCGGGCAGCCAGGTGTTTCTCCATCCACTCGGGGGAGCACCAGTAGGCCACCCACTTCTCCCAAGCCTCGGGATGCGAGGCACACCACCAGGGAATCACCTACGCAGGATGAAGCAGAAGAAGATTAGATTATACATGCTTAATCATAGAAGGAATCGTAATTAAAGTTTTTTATTTACCGAGATGTATTGATCGTGGGTCAGGTAAATGGTTCTGGCTGCCTCTTTGGAATACTTTGTGCCTTTGTCCTTCCAGTAGTCAATGACGGCCTGGATCCGCGCCTCGTAGTACATGTCCTTGACCAGTTTGTGAGCCGCCGTCTTTGCCTGCTCACCTGCCTCCACCTCGTGGCCCGGGGCGCATCTGTAAAAATCCTGCATATATATGCGATGTAGTGGTGACAAATGTAGAAATCATGCATATATATATGTGTTGAAATATGTATTGCGGGAAACACTTACCCACAGCTCGGCAAGCACCCGCTGGGCCTTGTTGGGGAAGCTCCTGCCCTCCCGGTCCTCTTGGTCGTCCGTGGCGTCGTAGTAGTGGGCGAACGACTCCGCCGGCTCCTCGACTCCTTGGTGCGTAACTATGCCAGGGAAGTTTGCCCTGCACAGAAGACCCAGGATGCCGTTGACCTTCCGGGTGTGAGCAGCACCCTGCTCTACCACGTCCCAACCCCTGCAAAGTGATTAAGATAGATTGTTAGTTTCTATAGTGATATTCAACATATTAAATAAAAATGGAATGATAACATATAAAGTTTATTACCTCGCACCGGCTGGTCGGATCATCGGACGGGAGTGGACGGCGCCGGGGAGGCGCTGCCGGGCAGGGGGCGCCGGCGTCGGGCGGGGGACGGCTCTCCGGGGGCGTGGACGGCGCCGGGGAGTCGCTGCCGGGCAGGGGGCGCCGGCGTCGGGCGGGGGACGGCTCTCCGNGGTGGCGGGGGCGCGGCGTGCGGGGCGCGGCGGCCGGAGTGGCGCGGCCAGGTTGCGGTTTGAAGAAGGGAGGAAGAAGAAGGGAAAAAACCGCTTAAGTGCGGTGCTCGGGGGTTTGCCGAGTGTCCCAGATCCGACACTCGGCAAACACCCCATTTGCCGAGTGTCGGATCTGGGACACTCGGCAAAGATTTTTTTTTAAATTTTTTTCTACCGCTGCCAGGTGGGCCACCCGAGCTAGCCAGGTGGCCCACCAGGCCTGCCAGGTGGGCCTCTGGGACTTTGCCGAGTGCCAGGTGGCGGACACTCGGCAAACATATTCTTTGCCAAGTGCTACACCACGGGCACTCGGCAAAGTTGTAATGCAAATTTGAAACTCTATGAAATTTTGATTTCTTGTGCAACGAATTTTGAGAAAAACATGTCAACTCCACTGTACAATGCATATCTCATCATTTTAGAACAAAAGAACCATTATTTTATGTGTTTATTCAACAAAATTGAAGTATACCATTTGAATTTGAATATACGTAACAAAAAAATTATAAAATCTGAAACGGATCCAAAAAAATTACCAAAACTTGACACGATACATTTTAGGTAGTATATTGCCATTAGAAAAAGTTTGGAAGTCAAACTCGAATTGTCATGTTACTCTGTGTCCAAATCATGAACGATCTATTAGAACTCAATGAAACTTCTTCGGAGATGTTCCGGTTTACAAGCATCGTATGTGAAAACTTTTGCAAAAGCTTCTAAATTTTTTACCACAGCCTCCACATAAGATATCATGAGCTCTCGACAAATCTCAGAATTTTTGGAGTTCGTTACAATTTTTTATAATTAAAAAACTATTCTACCAAATATCATTTGCCAAATTGACTTATTTCTCATTGATATTGTCTAAATAAGGAGTTAGTAACATGAATATCATTTTTGCAATCACTCTATTCCTAGATTTCAAACACCTGTAGTTCAAATTTTGAATTAAACAAAAAATTCAATTTAATGAAACAAAATCATTGAAAATAGTAAATGAGCCAAAAAAATCATAAATTGCAACATAGAGTACACTGTATCATACTTAAATCAACGAAAAAGGTTTGGAAGCATATACATGAAATATGGAGCCAAGGTTTGCCGAGTGCCAGCTAATACACTCGGCAAACGGGCTCTTTGCCGAGTGCTAGCCCTAGGGCACTCGGCACACTCCCGACCGTTAGCCGCCGTCCAGACCGCGTGACGGCGGGGGCCTGACAAGTGGGGCCGGGTCGATGTTTGCCGAGTGCCCTGGGGCTGGCACTCGGCAAACAAGTGGACCGTTAGCCGCCGTGCGGACCGCGCGACGGCGGCGGCCTGGCAGGTGGGGCCAGGTTGCGCTTTGCGGAGTGCCAGGTGTCGGGCACTCGGCAAAGTCGGCTTTGCCGTGTGCTCTGTGGTCGACGCTCGGCAAAGCGTGGGTTTGCCGAGTGTCCATTTTTCGCCGAGTGTATTATTTCCTACACCCGGCATATCCCATTTTTGCCGAGTGCCCGAAATTTCGCACTCGGCGAAGCTTCAGGCACTCGGCAAATGCCGAGTTTCCCGTAGTGCTCCATGCATATGCGCAGCACCTTAATTTGACGAGGCAACCCCCAACATCCACACTTACATGTAACGACTGTAAGTGAACCCTTGAAGATATTATATATCCTTTCTTCTCTCCGTTTCTCCAATACTGGTAACAACTGCTCTTGATCAGGTGTCATTGAAGACACGAGCTACCTTGTATTTTGGTTCAACAGTGATGCCCAAACATATTACTACGCTCGTTATTATGGGTGGCTGTTAATATGAAACATTTAAAGCACCCTAAAGGTTATTAGATACCACACTTACATGGATAATGGAGTTGCCACAACACTAAATACCAACTGCCATAGGCAAGCATTTGCCTAACATTATCCATAATGTTAAACTGAAGGTATGTGTAACGATAAAGAATGAACAATATGTGAGTAATCAATAATTGAATTGCTTTGGCTGCCATAGCGACGAACATCCACATACAGCATAATGCTTCGAAGCGATGCTGATACTGGTCGCGCCTTGTCTTTTGCATACTGATGAGGCAGCTAACTTCAACTGACATCGATGCTGGTCCTCTTGTTTTTTTTAACCCTAGCCTGAAATTTGTTCCCACGGGGAGTGTCGAATTCAGGACCTGAAGACCTGAGGAGTACGACTATAGCTACCTAACCAACTCAGCTAGAAGCTCATTCGCTATTTAGATAAAATAGAAAGGACGACAAAAAACGAAAAAAAGGATGCTAGCTTGTGCTCAAGTACAACGGTTAGGATGATGTCATCATGTTAATAATAAAAAGTAAAAAAATACAGATCATTCAATCAGAGATTGTAATGGAATTCCATTGCTATAAAACAGTTTTTGTAGGTGGGTGGTAATAAGTTTATGCACATTATTTAGCCAGGCCTGTAGAAGTAATTGTAGACATGCATGCATCATTTTCTACACTGGAACAACTTAACATCTATCGCTGAGGCTTCTAAAATTCTATATTGTAGACATGCCATGCATCGTGTTCTACATTGGATAAACTCAGATACCAAGAATCTCACTTGCCCACAAGCATATACGGATCCGTCTCCCTGAAGAAAAGTGGTTATATAATGTTTTCCTTAGTGTATATATATGCATATTCAAATGCCTCTGAATCGTTAAATATGTAGTCATAAAAAAGTATTTGTGTAAGACCTCCCAACGACCCCGGCCCTTTCTGGAGTCACAATGCACGCACACATAGAAGCTGGTCTAGAGTCCACACAGTAAACCCCTGAAGTATTGAG
The DNA here is from genome assembly GCA_004135705.1 of Alloteropsis semialata. Lineage (NCBI taxonomy): Eukaryota > Viridiplantae > Streptophyta > Magnoliopsida > Poales > Poaceae > Alloteropsis > Alloteropsis semialata. The sequence continues at coordinate 80,736,971 of CM014271.1, read as the reverse complement.
TTCTGGCTCCCTCAGAACATGAGATAGTTGAATTGTCTTCTCAATTGGTGTTGTGTACACCTCTTTTCAATCCCATTTACTACATCACATTCAAGTACTCATGTACCAGCAACTAATAACTAAGGTTGTCTTTGCTTTTGCAGAAGGGTAAGTGATATATTAAGTGGAGGTCAAAAATGTCAAACAGCATGAGTAGTACATGTGGTAGGTTGAGCATCTTAATTAAGAAAAAATGATTTTTTTTGCTAGAGGCTTGCTGGCTATTTGTCAAGATCAGTAGTTCTTATTGAATATGATAACCATTTTTTGCTAGAACTTTCTCTTGCTCAATAATATTCATTTTATTCAAGCATTGAATCAAACAAACAGAGAGTCCCTGGAGCTGCGCCAACCAAAGAAAAGCAATCAAACATAATTGTGGGTTTTGTTCATTGCATTGCGCATGCTCACTGCTGAGAGTCCCTGGAGCTGCCAACCAAAGAAAAGCAATCACTACAAACTGCAGAATGGGTTTTACTAAAAGTAATGCATATGCATGGTTATAGCATTTCCGCAGTTCCACGCTTCACTAGTTTAGGGGCGTGGAACCTAAACCATGCACATTGTAAGCACAGCGGAGAGAGTATGTGCTATATACTTAGCCATTACTATACCGTATACAAATATATATAAAGTGGTCAAAACTGTCGTTGGTAAGAGTTCTTTTGTTTTTTTTTTCAAACAAGTGAAGCAACTAAAGCTATCTGTTGGGAAATACCTTAACTGCCATAGTTGAGTATCATTATTCAGAGTAATGTTAAACTGAAGGTGGGTGTAACAATGAAGAATGAACAATGTGACAGTTCCAGAGTGTTTTGGCATAGAATGATTGCACTAATAATAGAATGAAGAAACGGCTCTTCTGAATAACCACTGACGAGTCCGTCTCAACCGTTTGTCGCTTTAGGAGAACAGTGATAATGTATAATTCCAGGTATAAACCATATAAAACAGAATTCAAGGTCCTCGAAATTCACTGCAGAGGTACAAGGTAGCGGGGAGATTTAGGCGTCCCACTAGTTACTCCAGTGCACTGGTTGAACTTGAGTATCTTCAAGCTAAACCATGGAGGAAGCCATCTAGCTCTGATGCAGCTAGCTGCAAAAATTGGGACACCCAGACATAACGTCCGAGGACAGAATATTTTCCTGGTATCTCCCAACCCCACGAATGCAGCTGCAGTATGAACGAGCATGCATTCCCTTCTCGTCTAGAGCCAAAATCGAAGCAGCAACAAGCACTCATTTGGTCTTCACACAAGTATGAAGTATCAATATATGTCTGGCTAGTTTTATCCCAAAAGAATGGAGGTCGTCTGGCTTCAACATAAGTATCTATTAGTTCTGGCTTGCATACCCTTCTCTATCCCTACTTGAACACTTATATACAGACGGTACTCCATACTATCAATGAGTGGTATATAGTATAAATCCCTATGACTAAGGGGAAGTTTAGTAATTTCACTTGGATGAAAATGAAATTAGAGATTGGAGATGAAAAAATATATATCAAGGATCAAAGTAATTTTTCAAAATATTAATATTTCATTTACACCACTTACTTTTTCCCAAAATGCACATATACTACTATACTACTCACGGTATACTACTATACTATAGTTAAAGTCTCAACTCTCTAGTAGTATAAAATTAATCTCAACCGTACGATCTTTTTATACTAGTCATTTTTAGACACTAGTATAGAGTAGTATGGAGTACAATAAAAGAACGCATACACAAGCATTGTTCTAAAATAAAAATTTTATACGGCCCTGTTTGATCAGCTTCTTAGCCACGCCTTTGTTTTTTGTTGACAAAAGACGTCCTAGGTATCTTACATCTATTATCTTAGTATTTGGCCAACAAACGGAGCCTCCACGTTCGCTCTCAAGGTCTAGAAATTCCCACGTTAATCGAAAAAAAAAAAATTAAAATTACCCACCACTGCCATTACGTAAAATTAAACCAAAAATACCCTCTTAACTATTTAAAAATTACCACCACTGCCATTACATAAAAATAGCCTAAAACGTCCATATATATTTTTAAAAATTATCCACCAATGTCATTACAAAAGTTACGTTCACTCTTAAGACAAAGAAATTTCCACGTTAATTGGAGGAAAAAAATTACAACTGTCGTTACGTAAAAATTAGCCTAAAATACCTATGCAATTATTTAAAAATCATCCACAATTGTCATTACGTAAAAAATAGCCTAAAACATCCCTATATCTTTGTCGTTTTGAAAATCATCCAACAGTGTCATTACATAAAAATTAACCTAAAATACCTCAATACTATTTAGAATAAAAAATAAAATAAATAATACATAAAGAAAGAATTAACCAAAATACTCATAATTTATCTAAAAAGTATATATCTTTTTCTTTACTATGAAATTAGTCCAGTCATTAATTATCCCATCATTGTCATTGTCACTATACAAATATAAATATGAAATTCTTTTTAGCTGATAAAACTGCCAATTCATACGATTACTATAAATAACTCCAATCAAAGTTATTTAGTCAAAATAAAAATAAATTAAGATGTACATATAGAGTATACCTATAAGAGATTGAGCAACAAAGATAATAATAGTCTTAACAAAAAAAATATTATGACAATGCCTGAAATATTTTGTCAACAATTTGGCTTAATGTGTAACAAGAGGACACTGGCAAGGAAAAACAAAAAGGATGAGAAAATAGATATTCGAATTCTATATACTAGCCGCGCAAATGCGCGGGTCATCTCTCTAGTTTGATTTATACTAAGGGAAATGAAACCCAGCAGATAAAAGACTATTCAAAAGAGAAAAGCAGAATCAAATCTGACAAAGGTCTTCTTATCCACTACAACAATGAACTATGGCTACTTTGTCTTGTTTCTCATGACCGTCCATCCTATTGCCCATGGAGAACAGAGCACAAATAGAGAGCCAATAAAGATTTGAATGAACTCCAACCGCACCGTGACATTTGAAGGCCGCAACAGTCAGCCGTCCCTAGAGAATGGATCGACAGAAATGCTTGAGAACCATAAGTGGGGCATGCAGCACCTCCAAGCTCAATGCTAATGTGCTCTTGTACCACCATTCGTTGATGCAACCTTATTCCTCAAAAGCTCTCTTCATTAGTGCCAGATGGAACATCACTAAGAAAAAATTCAAAATAGTGTCACCATCATATCAGCCCAACCAATTACACTATTGGACACAAAAGCCATATATATAGGGGGAATCTAGCCCTCATGGAAGAAACTACCTGTGAGATGACCAGAGGACAAACACACAAGGACTGCCATCACCGCCACACCATTGACGAAGGTGAAGATAGTAGGGTTGTACTCTATTTGAAAGAAGTTTTGCTGGCCCATGCATCTTTCATGTGTTTCCACTCACTCATCAATTCCAACATCTTCATGTTCAACTTTTGTGCCTTGGCTAACAAACGTTACTGCCAAATAAAATCAAATGCATGGTAGGCTACTATTGAGTGATTGGTTGTTCCTGACACATGCATAGGATTTCTTATCGTGCAAGCAGCAATACATCGATGAGCACAGAGCTACACCTGTGTACTGCGAAATCTGTTCCTGAAGCCTCACAATCCTACATATGCAATTGTATCAACTATCAAGTGGTGGTATTTGATAAGGTGCGCACTATGTATCTCTAGCTTTTTCGGCAACACAAAATGGAATAGTGCTCCGATGATTAAGTAGCCTCCAACTAGATCTGCAGCATTGTGAACTTGAGATGTGGTGCTCTATATAATACAGGCAGGCTTGCTTGTCCTCTTAGCTTCTTTGCTATTTGACTCTTCCGCTGGACATTCAGGAACTTGTAGACTTGTAGTTAGTGTGCTACTGCTCACTTAATTTATCTATTTACATAGTTTTCTCTTAGGCTGCAATTACTGACCATAAACATGACTCACCCAACCCATGACATAGATGATATAGTACCATCACACTCGCATTAGCACTAACAGTTTAGCACAAGATACAATATCTCCTGGTTGGATTGATGATCTGTAGCTACCAGAACTAACACTAACCGTGATTATAAATTTGGGAGACGATATTGTCTTTGAGAAGGAGTCCAAGTGGCTCGTGCTACGCAGAAGAAAGTTGCACTATTTTTAATCAAACCGTTTCAGATATTGGATTTCACTGAGCACGATATCACAATCTTGCAGACGCAGATGTTTTGCAAGCAAACATCATATTCCGTAATGTTTCCCAATCCTATGCAGAGTAGGGCCGACTATGCATGCATGACTATCAGTCTTGTGCTCCGACTTGATAGCTTCATCAATGGTACAATGCCTACTGGAGATTGCGCTGTTCTTGTTGCTCTTGTTCATTATTTTTCTTCTGTACATTCAGCAACTTATGCCCTGTATATAATAGGATCGGAGGACACACAAATGGGCGATAACTTCTTGTGCAGAAGAAGAGCAGTGCGTCCTATATATTTGTGGACAGTATCCATAATGAGTTAGTGATGGTACTACAGGTTAGGTTGGATAACGAGGAAGCTCGGATAATGCGCTAAAGCTGAAATATTATCTCATACCATTCTGCGCCTCAGATGAAATCATAGCTTACACTTCATTTCGGATGCTTCCCAACCCCACAAAATAATCGTTATATGTACGTGGACAAGTTACAACACTTCCTTCTAGCTCTATCGAACACTTCAAAACCCAATCAAGGAACACACAATAGGCTCGGTCTTATAAATATTTGACTATATATCATCAAAACCGACCCAACCAATGCCCTCAGGGGACAGTAGAAGTTTCTATATATGCTGCAAATTCAGTCACTCATGAACTAGAGAGAGGGCAATAAGAAACAGAAGGTGTTATAAAGTTGAGCTGTAGTGTTGGTGTGGGTGTGCTGCATCTTTTACCGGTACACACTAGCAATGAGTTATTGCCTTATTGGCATTATTACCTTAT
>CM014271.1:80701757-80727922 GCA_004135705.1 Alloteropsis semialata | reverse complement strand
GGGTCCAAAAAAAAAAAGAGCTAGCACAACTGATCTCGTATATAATATATCAAGAACTTGTCACCTTTATTGAGACTCCGGTGAATCATGTGGAGAATTTTTTTTGTACAGTCCTCAAATCTATAGTGATAATGAAGATTAAAGAAACATTAAAGAACTAGAGCTACCAGTATTTTCCTTGTAAGCAAGAGAGACAGAAAAGGGCAGAAAATGGATAAAAATATTTTAAACGTTGAAGATTAGGTAGGACAAACAAGACAAGCTACGCGAATGCCAAAATATAATTTTCCTGTCTGAGAGTACGGTCGTTCAAGTGTTATGTCCCTGCAGAAGTGCAGATAAGTTGCAAAATGCTAAACAACACACCAACTTGCAGTTGCCATGAAATCATTTTGCAAATCTCATTTCGTTCATTATATGATTAATCCAGACTGCAGTTCTTTCCAATGGAAGAGTTCACTGTTCATCTCTCCAGGTAGATGTTACTGCACTTACTTGAAATTATTCATCTCACAAGAAACTGACCTAGGAGACTGAATCCTGCAGTATCAAACGTCAAAGTGCTGCACTCTTTCCATGGTAGCAGAACGACTTTAGTGAATGCACTTGCCCATGCAAATGCTTGCAGCACTTTCCTTCGAGCTCCATGCAAATGCTTGCAGCACTTTCGAAACCAAACCAAACACAAGTCAGAACACCGGTAGGCCTAGGTATGCATGAGTATGACTACCAGTCATCCTTTTCTCTGTTGTGGATTCAGATTCTTATATATATAGTCCCAGAGGAGGACGGGAAGAAACAAACACACACGTGTGACAATTTGTTCTGCAGAACTGAACATATCTTAGTGACTTTACTATCGATAGGAGTGGATAATGAGCCAGCCTGTCTAATTAAAGCTCTCTTTGACAAATTTTTTTTCGATGCACAAATCATGGAGTTATTATTTAATTACTACGAGACAACTTATTAGACAACCTATTGTACATGTAGTTTGTTAAGCCGTCTCTAAGATTACGTGTCACTGCATGAAACAGTCTATTAGACAACACCAATGCACTTGCCCTTAGGCTCGGCTAAAAAGGCTCAAATTTGATTGTTTTGAAGGCCCAATCATGCTGAATTTGTGAAGGAATAGAGGCAGCTGGTAAGTCTCAAGCTTATGTGCTACTCATGGGGTGTGAACATTTTGTCTGCAGGATCTGCCGCCTGATAATGTTTTGGCCACTTCCAGCAAGTTCTTCGTTTTAGTTTTTTTCTTTGGCATGTGATGTCGTATGAGGGTAACTAAGTGTGCGTGCAAAGAACAAAAAAAGTGTACGTAGGAGGAGGAAGTTTATTCCGCTGATGCAGCACTATAAAGTCAATTCAAGAGATCATGCATGGTGCTCTTGAAATAAATTCGAACCAAATTATCTTCCCCAGTGGCGAAGCTAGACTGTACATGGCGCAACTTCATTCAATTTCTACAAAGGATACTATACCTAGATGACACAGAAACTATAACACATGTATTGCAATTAAATACTCCTTTTTCCAAAGAAAGCATAAAATACTCCTTGCTAGTACCTAACGATAGTCCAGAAAAATATTGAGTCACTGAAACTACAGTAGTTGCATGTTTAGCTTAATTAGAAAATTGATGTTTGGCTAGGGAAGTTCTATCAATGGGTTTGAATATATTTATTTGTCCCAATTTCTATTCCGGAGGATTATTGTTACTATGTAAGATTATAAATTTCCCAAAAAAAATTTACAACCATTTAAAAGAGTAGGTTCTTCATTGAGAAAACTTTAGGCCCTGTTTAGATGAGCAAGTTTTAACTATTCATAAGTCACATCGAATGTGGTGCCACTAGTTAGGAGTATTAAATATAGATTATTAACAAAACCTATTCCATAACTCCCGGATAAATTCGCGAGACGAATCTATTGAGCCTAATTAGGTCATGATTAGACAAGGTGCTACAGTAAACAATCTCTAATGACAGATTAATTAGGCTTAATAGATTCATCTCATGATTTTTTGTCTATTTGTGTAATTAGTTTTATAATTAGATCATGTTTAGTCCTTCTAATTAGCATCCTCAAACTTGATGTAATATTTTCAGCAAGTTTCCACTCCCATCTAAACAAGGCTTTATTTTTTATGAGGGCCACGACAGGCAAGAAGCCGGCCTAAACGATCGTATTAATATGCGAGTTTGGGCATACAAGATTTGTGAGGCTAGAGCAAGAAAGATGTGCTGTGTAGACCCTCGGTGACACCATCTCTTCCTACGATGCCTCCCAATCCAAATATCCATGATGTGATTCCATAATGAGTACCGTAAAAGAGCTCTTCCATAATAATCCTTTCAACAACATGTAACAATACTACCACAGATCATTATTCATGCCAGTCGGTGTTGCTTTGATCGAGTTCATTCTAGCAATTTGCATGCTGTGGAGCTCAAGCTGCAGTTTTTGCTCTCTATGGTTTTATTTAGTAACAGGGCGTTCCGATGTTGGGCAGTTTTATAGCTCTGCTGTTTCCCTGGGCTGATTGGACCTGCTCGAATATATGACATGTGCCTTGATTCCACCAGCGGCAGTCCGGCAGACAGCTCTCAGCAGAGAAGGTTAAGTACCCATTGACAGCTGCAGCAGTGATGGTTTTTCTTTTTAAATCCGAGCGGTTCGGTTTTAGCAGCAGCTGCCTTCTGTATTCAGCTCAAGCAATAGGATTTTTGTGAGTTGTTTATTGAGATGCACAGTGATCAATGAGATCTTAACCAATGTATTGCCTTCCTCTCAAATAGTTGAAGATTTTGGATCGCCTCCGTTTTTGCTTTCACATCTCTTAGAAGAGATAGATTTCAAATCATGTCTTCGAAACAATTGTCAGACTTCCTTAGAAAAATGGTTTCACTTGTTTCACTTGTATCTTCCATTTTACTGCATCAGTGCTGTTCCCCCCAGCAGATGAATAAGCAAGTCCATGGGTCAGCTATGTATTGATGATTGGTTACATCATAGGTACCCAATTTCATTTATGTGTTGTACTCGCCCAATTGCATTATTAGTGATATGAGAGGCAAAAAACTGTTAGTAAAAGTTAGAGGGGTTTAAATCAATATACGACTAGTGCATGACTGCAAAGCCTGATATTTATTCGTATGTCAACCATGCAAGGTATCTCCCACTAAGTATGAACTAGAAAACCAATGGACTAGGAAAACTAAAATTCGCTAGCTACGCTGAAATTTTTTCCATGCCAGCCCCTTTTATCCAATTGATGACTCTTGATTCTTGAATATGGCGTCTCTTCATCATAACGTGTACAAATTAGCACGAGAGAATTCTGAAGTATCAGATCACCAGTATATCAAGGTTGTCGTCTTTTCCATGTAAAAATTAAATAAAGCCTGGCTGCAGCCAATGCTAATTTGAAGACGCAGCAGAAGACATGGCACACGCAATCGTCTAAAATAAGTTTAATTAATACCAGCTGCGTGGAGATAATTAAACAGCTCAAACAACATGGGCTGCCTACAGTGATGGGCCCTCCAACTATCGTGCTGACCTTATTGGATATGTTGACAACATAGATTTCTACTTCACTCAGGAATCCATGCAAGCCCTGTAGGATTGAAGGCGCAATTGTTGGCAGTAACACCGGGACATCTCTTTCCCATGCCTCCCAAGCCCCAACCCTTTACAGTCTTGCATTGCTTGCAAGTTTGTCTAGCTAGTTCCCTCCAAAATACAGTATTGATGATACAGCTAATTTCCTCCATCTGATTCTTTTTGAGTTCTTTTACGGTACTCCATACTACTCTATACTAGTGTCTAAAAAAGACTAGTATGAAAAGATCGTACGGTTCAGATTAATTGTATACTATTGAAAACTTTAACTGTAGTATATTAGTATACAATGGGTAGTATAGTAATATATGGGTATTTTGAGAAAAAATTAATGACGTAATTGATTTTAAAAAATCATTTTGATCCTTGATATATACTTTTGCATTTTCAATCTCTAATTTCATTTTCATCTAAGTGAAATTACTGAACTACCCCTTATTTATGGAGGTCTATATTATATACCACTCGTTAGTAGTATGGAGTACCGTAAAAGAGCTCTTCTTTCACTACAACAAATATCACATTTTATAACATTTCATTTTTGTCACAGAAACCCATTTTTTCATCATAAGTCATAATCTATGACACTCGCGTGACGAAAATTCATTCGTCATCTATACCCCGTAATGAAAGATATTCAATGACGAAACACTTTTTTTCATCATAAATTTTGTGACGAATCTTCTACCGTCGCTAACTTATGACGATAGTTTTTCGTCATTAAAGATATATAAAATGTCACAAAACTCATACGCGGATCATGTGGCGATGACGTGGAGCTAACATGGCAGCAACTTTGTGACGATTTGATTCATCACAAAATATTCTCTGACCCAAAAAGGCCCATCAATGAACGGTCTATTCGTGGGCTAAACCCAATTATAAGCCCATTTTATTTCAATATTTGTGGGCCAAGCTCATTTTTATTCAGCCCTATTTTCATTAACACAACCCTTTTTTTATTTCACAGCCCATAGATTATCACAGTAATAACAGCCCAATACATTCATTCGCACAGATATAAAAGATCCATGTAACAGATTCATAGTCACCTAGCCAACAGTTTGGAATACAGACCCAAATAATCATGCACGGTACTAAGCCTGTAATCACTGAGAAAATTATATAGTATACAACGATGAATTCCCAAAATATGACACAGGCGCAAGTTTTCCGACATCACTAACTATTTGTTAGTGAGGATAACCTCCCTTTGTAGTGCTCCTGTGTCTTGACCTTAGGATTAGCAACCTGCAGTGAAGGATGCCAAAGAAAAGAATCAGTAGCCAATAGACAATGAGTCTGATGTTTCAAGTACAAAGCTATTGTAACTGTGTGTCAAATGAAGTACAACTTAGCAGAAATCTATATCCTTTACTTGGAAAAACAAAAGATCAAATAACAGAGACTAACTACATGTCAAGCGTTACTATTTGTCCATTCCTAGGCAATGTCATTACAATCATATAACTTGTACAACCAAAACCTTTTCAAACTAAAACCAACATCATGGTAGAATACTTGTTACACTGATATTAAGACACCGTAACAGGAATAAATAGAAAGGTAAGTATCATCCAATCAAGACCTGAAAAAACACCATTTGTCAAGGAGAAAATAGTCAAAGACATATCATTCAAGAGTGTCTAGGTGTTCCTATGAAAGCTAAACTTGCTCAGCAGACAGCTAAAGGTGGTAATGGTCAGGGAATTGAACCAAAGCCACCCTGCCCAATAAATAATCGCATCATTCACTGAACCAACCCACGCCACTTGGCTGTCATAATTAACCAACCCACACCACTTGGCTGTCATATTAATTCAATAGCAGCAGGGAACAGTTCAAAGTCTCACATTGCAAATCAATATCACAATGTCAGTTTTTTGTATAAAAAAAGGCAAGAAACGATTACTGCTCTTCTGAGCTACATGACCATTTTATTTGAAGAACTACAGATGACAGTACACTAACTTTAATAGGCAATAGTGGACTTTAGCAGGCTACAGTTTGATTTAGTATTAGCATTAAATCCATTTTTTCATAAGCATGGACACAGATGAACTACTTTTGCATTTGAAGTAAAAATTGTGATCAGTGAACCCACCAAAGAGATAAAAGACCAAAAACCATACATTGGAAAGACAGTGACCAGTTCAGAGAAAAATCAGCAGGACAATACAAATGTACTACAGACCAAAATTCAAAGCTGAAAGGTGCAATGACAGGGCAGGGTGCAAAACGCCAACTTAAATCACACCTATTAAATTATAATGTGTGGTTATGGAAAAGGGCAAAGGTAATCATATCAGAAGTAACATTACTAGAAACTAGCAATTATGAACTCATCTTACTGCAACAGATACAATATCTAGTCGCTGCAAGAAATTATTGTGCCAACCGCAACAGATACTCATCCTATATTTTCAGACTATTTACTCCATGGCCAAAATAAAATAAATGTATTTATCTCTGTAAGAAATTATAGGCCAATTGCCCATGCATTAGGTAAAGTAGATGCAAATAAGCTTCAATGTTTCATATAATTTCCATATCAGAAATAAAATAATGTGCTTAAGATGTGGTGTTTCTTTAAAAAAGCACTGTAATTGTAGAAGCTGCAAGTGCAGGATAGTATCAGACAAGGTCACAGGGACCTATGATCTCTGAATATTCTCGACAGCTTATTGCTAGGATAGTGAGCAGCAGAGGCGTTTGGGATTGACAGCTTATGAATATATCAAAACAACCAACGGAGAAATCAGGAATTCGCTGCGGAATAGCACAAGAAAGAAGAGCAATTTCTTGTTGCAACCAAACCGTACCTTGCCGACTGGAGAAGATGGCGTCGGGCGGCCCCTTCCCGTCGGGCCTGGGCACGACCGGGAGCCTTTCCACCGTCGCCTCTTCCTCCTCCTCCTTCCCCTTGACCTCATCGCCAGCCTCCTCCAACGGCGCAGCTCCTCCGCCTCTTCGGCGGGCGGGGCGGCATCCGAGTGAGGCGCTCCTCCGTGGACACCAGCACCTGTCCCCACTCCCTAGCAGATCCACGGTTAGCTGGATGGGGGGCGACACGGGCGAGGGACGAGCTCTCCATGGCCGCGCCGGCGAGCGATCTAGGGTTTGGCGGCGGTCAAAACGAAAGAGGACTGGAGGATGGGGAGGACGGGGGAGAGGACTCGTCGATTCGGGGATGAGGAGGCCGATCCATCGCCGGGAGAAGCGGACGGAGGCACGGTGAAGGGTGGTAGCTGGCAGTGGATCTGAGAGGAGATGGAGAAGAGGAGATGGGAGGTGGTCGCGGAGATGTGGTGGGCACTGGGCAGTGGAGGCCGAGATGCGGCCGGTGGGTTGGTGGCGGATGGGGAAGGGCCCTGGTATTTTCTCGTTTTTGTAGTTTGATACAACTTCCGTAAATTGCAACTTTATTTCGTAGTGCAGTGGTAAGACATGCTTGTGGCTTCTTTGGCCTCCTGGGTTCGAACCCCACCTTGCGCCACATTTTTTCCCGGTTTTGGTTTTTGTTTTAGTGGTCCACAATGTTGGCCAGGTGATATGGCAATTGGTACCTCCACCACGTGGTATAATCTCCTTTGTTCTACATTTTTTTAGTTATTGGTTTTTGACACTATGATATGGCAATGGGTACCTCCGCCACGTGGTATAATCTTCTTTGTTCTACATTTTTTTAGTTATTGTTTTTTGACACTAACACTAGTTGACACATGTCTTAGCATTTAAAGGAACAAATGTCCAAGCATTGCACAAATGAAGCACTAGCTCAATGGTAAACATGCATGAAATTGTTAATAGGTAGATCCTAAGTTCCATTTTTGTGTCCTCCAGATTTTTTCATTTTTATTTATATAGTTTTGCTTAAAAACATTTGTGACGTTTAAGTGTTGGCCTTAATTACAAAATGAAATTTGTTATGATTTTGGTATTGGACTAGTTTACGACGATTTACACTAAGTCTTAGTGACGAATCCTCATTTTTGTCACTAAATTATACTGCCTCATACAGAACGTCATAAAACCGGCCATCATAATGACGAATACACCTAATGTCACAAAAAATTTGTCACAAAAAAGTGATATTTGTTGTAGTGTTTTTCTCTGCTCCAACACTCAAATATATACTTGAAGTGAAGACAGTGAAAAGAGCTTGTACCTTCAAAGGTACAGGAAGACAGGAAGTGTATCGTGGTTAGATGGGTATCAATGTTCCTTCGCAATCACCTTGTTTTTAAGATGAAGATTGTTTTATAGTTGGAGTGCATAATTGCATCAGCCCTCAGCAGTTGTAAATAGCTCTCCTTCCTTTCGCACTTTCATATAAGTTATAACTTCGGCTATGATCGGCAAACAGAGAGAACAAGAGAGTGGAATAAGTTATAAAGGATAGTGGATGATGGGATGGATAAATACCAAATCCATTTGTATTATACACACTAATTCATCAACCCGTGCTCCCGCATGGGCTAATATTTTTAAAAGATATTATATTTAAAATTATTCAAAAATTAAACTCCTACCTAATAATCAAAATTGTTTACATACTACTCTTTCATTTTTTGTCAATACTTCAACATAATGCTCATATATATGTGTACTTATTATTTTCTATTTATGATTGATTTTTAATTAGTAATTATTATGTACACTTTTTCATCCACATTCACACTTCTTACACTTTGTATCGCGCCTCTATACATTATATTTGTTAGTAATTACTCTATAATGTTTTGATACATAATTATAATCTTTAAATTTTCACTTTGCATCACATATATGCCTTGAATTTATTTAATGAACTCTAAGTTTGAACTATAATTTTAACTTAGAATTCTATATTGTCGTCAATTCCCCTATATATTTATAAATGACAACACACATTATGCGTATATACTTTTATCACTATATAATATACCAATAGTGTACAAAATACATGATTTATAATCTTATATTGGTGTATATTTTTAATTAAGGTGATTTGGATTCCAATGTAGGATTACCTCATGTTATTTTTAATAGTGACATATGTGGGTAATATAGATGTAAAGTTAAGGGATTAATTTAAGTTATTTTTTAGGTATTCGTAGTGGGTAGTTTAGTTGCAAATTTATGAGGTTATTTTAAATATTATTTATAATGGCATAATGGGTAGTTTTGATGAAGATTAGGGGGTTACTTTGGTTTATTTTATATAATGGCAAATGTGGGTAATTTTGATATAGATTTAGGGGGTTACTTTAAGCTATTTTTATAATGGCATAGGTGGGTAATTTTTTAGAAAATATAATAGATCTAATGGCTATGATGATTTGAGTGTTTCAATTGATGGCCAGATGTTTTGCTTTTTTGTAAGAATTTATAGGATTTCTCTCTTTTTCTAGAGTGTCCACTTAGGATCCTAGATGACTTCAAAAGGAGCCTCCAATTAGTAATAGTAAGACTGCCTTGTTCGGTTGAAGGGGAATTGAGGGGTTTGGGAGGGATTAAATCCCCAACAAGTCAAAATCATCCTCAACAACCCCCCTCAATCCCCTTCAAATCCATGGGGATTCTAATCAACCGAACAAGGCCTCAATTGTTTAAGTGGAGGGTAGGAATACGCAATTACAATTAATTTCTCGTTCGGTCCAGATTCAATCAGAAAACTCAATGCTGACCTGTGGAAGATTAACAAGGCGGCCCATCTCACTGACAATTAATTAGTAGCTTTATAAGGAGCAAGATCTGAGAGGGAGAGAGGATCATCAATGAACTTGTAACATTCCTTTACACTCTGATGATCTTATTCTTGCTTCTCATTACCTGCTCTAGTTCTTTTCTTTTCCACTCACTGCTACTTTTCTTGCTGTTGTTAACAGATCCTCAGCAAACTGTAATTTTATCACTTGAGCGATTGGGCGCTAGCACGGAAGCCATGGCTGTGGGCTATGGCCGAGTGTGTTCCGTTGCCCTTCAACTAGCTACCAGTACTAGCGAAGTCTGAGCCTACGTACCCCATGTTTTCGGCGTCCTCTGTGAAAATCCACGGCTCAGAGAACCTCATCAACTGGTTTCGATCTCCACGAAGCCATGTTCTGGAGATGGCGTCCTGAACCACTTCGTCAGTTTGCGTTGGTTTCTGGCGTGTTTGCTTTCACTGATGGCACTCGATAGTAGAGCTATGGTTCCTTTTGCATCTCATTCCTAGGAGCATGACTCGACGACGACTGATGACACTCGCTATATAGTTTTTGTTGCCCCTCTCAACTGCTGCTCCCATTGTTCTCGGATTGGCAGGCGAATGATACGCACACAACTTTTGGAATATATAAGAGCTCTTGGAGACCAGCACGGTGAGAAGCTTGCTATATTTATAATTATAACCAGAATGCAGTCCACATGGAAGTGACCGAGTGACTTTTAGTTCTTCACCCACCAGTGAAAAGGAATCGTTGTTCGTGATAGCCTAAGAGAAGGAGGGGGTGAATTAGCCTTTCTAAAAACTTAACCTACAACATGTCTTCTAATGAAGACAAGCTACCTAGATGCGCAACTAAGGTTTTCTTCTAGTGTTTGCGCCCACCCAAAGAGTTTTGCAACCTAGAGCCAATCCTATCAAGATACTACTCTAGAAAGGTAAAGGCACACAAATTGCAAGTATGAAATGCGGAAGCTTAAAGGGTTAGAGGATGCAAACTTGACACGAAGATTTATCCCGTGGTTCGGCTTACGCCTACTCCACGTTGGAGCTCCACAAAGGATGTGCTCCCGGTCGCCAAGTCTTCTTCCCGGTCAAGGCCTTGAGCTCGCCACAAAGGCTTCCCAAGAGGGATGATGAGCAAGTCACCAAGACCTTGCTCTCATCAACCTACTCTCCCGGAGATCTTGACGCCGCCTCCACTACGGGGCTTCTCCACCAAGGAAGGGGTCTCCTCTTCCCCCGCACAAAATCGTCGTCGCCTCTCCACACCAATCCGGAGGGTCAAAGACTTGCCGGCGAGTCTCCAAGACTCCAAGGGGCCGGCACACCGAGATTACAAGAGGTGGCTCACTCTAGAACCAAGCACAAGGCTCAAATATCTTGCAACTCACTCACTAGGGCTATCCTAGCTCTCTCACTCACTATGGATGATCTATGTAGCACATATGGTGGCTTGGATGTCTTGTAGGTGTAGATGAACTTCTCTGGACTCCAGTAACTCCAAATGGCCAAATGAGGGTGGTATTTATTGCCCGAAGGCTTGAACTAGCCGTTGCCCAAAAGCTGCAAAGAATTCGTGAACGCCGTATATTCCGCCGTGCAGCAAACCCCCATCGGCGGATCATACGCCATGTGCTTTTTCCAACGGTGGGATTCCTTTTCCAACGGCTCTCTGCACACGCCGTATATTTCTAAACTTGTACGCCGATGGCCGGCGGATCATACGCCGTGCCTTTTCTTCCACCTTCTCTTGACATCGTCCTTGTGTAACTTGTACGCCGTTAGTCCGCCGAGGGTCGGCATATGATACGCCGTGTAGGGTATTGCTGACCCTAACTTGAACTTGCCAATGCCTTAAACACCGTATCATCCGCCCTTCATGCGTACAGTAACACCAGATCATACGCCGATGCTTTTCCTCTAATTTCTTCATGCGCCGTAAGCTTCCAACATGTATGCCGTGCATCGCCGAATCATACGCCGTGTAGATTCTTCCTGCTTTGCTTGGTCAGCTTCTACACGCCGTATACTTCTGGATTGTACGCCGTGCTTGGGCATTTAATACATCATGTACAAACTCTGCGGGCTTATCTAATTCAATTAACTTAAGCCCTTTCTATGATTTCATATGCAATTAGTTTCCTTTGTCTAAAGGCAAATCCGTCACACTAGTAACGGATCGCGAGACCCATGTTTTAGTGTGGGCCGGTATGATTTTTTTTGGGTGATGGGTTTTTAGTTTCTATCGTGGATCGAGTAGCAGTTACAAACCATGATGGAGTTGTGAATTCGTGGAAATGGAGGCATATGTCTTTAGGGGGGTACCAAATTGAGTAGCGGTTTGTGTCAACCCGTAGAATGCATTCGTGTCAACCTATATGTTCACCTTTGTGCAAAGTTTTATTCATTTTATTAACTGATTAATTGTCAACTGACACACTGTTGAATCCAATTAACCTATACACCGGTAGAAGTATATGCACTCATGTTAGCATATATAGTTAATTGTATACATTGTCAACCTATGTTTTGTAAATCTTTCAACTTATATGCAATCTATCTATCAATTTCTGTATATTATGTCCACCACAATATTTTTATTTATATTTATGCATGTAACTTTCATGTGTTTTACACTCGGGCTGGCACGAGCTTTCATAACCAAGGATAGGAGAGGCAGAAACTGTACCCAATACGAGGAAGAGAAAGACAGCTTCAAAAGATTCTAAGGGGAATCAATAGAAGAATGCGCAATGGACGAAAAGCAAACAGATAAGGTAACATCTATCAGTCCAGCATAATGGGGAATTTAGTCCCATATGCACTGTCAAGCTATGTAGTTCAATGGAACCAACTTACATTTTTGTTTTTTCTCAACTAAGTTGTATGCGGCATCATATGGAGTCCAATAGTGTAAATCTTTTTTCACACATCTATTTTTGTCAATCTAAGTTCTCCAACTATCAATCTCTGATGTGCAAGAGTACAAACTTTACAATTTTTTTTCTTTTTTGTATTTTCTGTTCCAGGAAATGAGAAAGAAAGGATCACCAATGAGGTTAATTGGCACCAATAAAGCTGTTGTAGATCTACAAAAAGAAGCCATTCGAAGTGTTGGTTTTGAAGGGCCGTTGCTTGTCAAGTGCGCTTCAATTCCAGAGAAGATGTCGCATTGGCTTGTAAGCCATTTTGACACCAAAAAATCTGAATTGGTCATTCCTTTCAGGGATGTCATAAAGGTTGATGATCAATCTGTGCAGAGAATGTTTGGCCTTCCTAAAGGAGTGTAGCACATTGATTGTGAGAAAAAGAGCTCCATCCGCCATGAATTCACGGTGCATCCCACTCCCCTGGAACACCACCAACTCCACGTCTTTCTCGCCCCTCTCATCTCTTCTCTTTTTCATGTGAGCGCAGCCGAATGATGTGGGAAAGTTTTCTACTTCTAGTGCTTGGCCATGATGGTACCAGCATGCTGATATTTTGTAGGTGCAGTCAGTTGCTTGTACTAAGTTGTGTTCACCGACCACCACCATACCAGCCGGGCCATAACTGATATTGATATTGTTCCAAGCAGCAGTGCATTGATCCTGGGAGTAATCCGATGCAAATAAACCTCCGTCCGCCGGGGAGAGGCAGAGGCGAGGGCCGTTGCTTTGGCGATGCAGCGGCCAGATCATGGGACTGGAATAACGAAGAGGTTATTAGCTAGCTGTCTGGTGTGGTGCCGGACTTCTTTGGCGCACCGCATATAGTGCTCGAGATTCTTATTTGTGTTGTGAATAGACGTCTCTTTAGAGAGACACTCCTCCAGATAATCTCATCCAACAAATCAAGGCATACACTAGATAGTTGTAGACACATCCAAGGGGTGTGTCCCTTGGTGAATAGACACATTGGAAAGACACCCATTCCGAAGAGGCACCTCCTGAATAGATAGACACCTTTCCAACGTGTCCCCTCAACATGTATATATATATATATATATGTATATGTATATATATGTATATATATATATGTATATATATATATATATGTATATATATATATATATATATATATGTATATATATATATATATATATAATCAAACACTTGAATCAATACAACCATCCATTCACTCTTGTCATTTGTCTCTCGTTGTCTCTCGAGTACATTTACATTAACACGTTATCAGCACCTTTGCTCTGCAATTTGAGAGACGGAAAGAGACTGATCCCCGCCGGCGGTCTGCAGACCCTTTCAGCGGCGCTCCTGGCCCTGCCGGGCGTTCTGCTGTTACTCACGAGATAGAGTAAGAGATGGCGTCCAAATGATGATGCTCGTACAAGGAGAAGGACGGAGGCTCTATGGCCTCCAGGAATGGAAGACGATCGACGTCGGTGACGTATTGACTGACACACATGGCAACGTTCGTGTTCTTCCACTTCACCATGTCTCCGATTGTTGGTGGTGCATCCATCGGAAGGAGACATCAGCATCAGCAGATAAGTAACGGAATCAGATTTTCAACTAGAAAAACCGTTATTACTTTTCGATTGACTGGTCGTGGATCGGCAAGCGATGGTGGTGCGGCGCCGTAATGTCAAATGACTGCGATTCGCGGTGGCATACTGGCATTGATGCGACCGCAACTGCGTCGCATGAGTATGTCTCACGGCGGCACTGATGCGCCTGTGGCTGCATGGGCTTCTGCTCAAATAGAAGCCCCGACCGCACCTACGGGACCGACATTAGGCGACGGCGGCTGCGTCCCCACCCTCACACCCAACAGTCGCGGACGGCGGCATCGGCCACGCGGGCAGCTGCGGGCGGCACGCACGGACGGTGACCACGCCAAAGCCTGGAGAGGTTCCAGTGCACGGCCCACCAGGGCCGAGGCAACGCCGCGGCTCTCGGGCTGCAGAGCAGGCGCGGGGCGACGTGCGGCGGCGGCTGCGGTCTGCGGGTAGCGGTTGCTACGCGTGTGGCTTGGCCAACCGCCTCAACGGTTTTTGCCTCGCCTCGCGAGCAGGCCTGCGACACACGCAGCCAGCGCCTAGGCGAACACGGATGAGCAGCCCAAGCGGGCGCCGATACGCAGTCCAGCCGGGCGCTGGCTACCGACCCAGATGAGCGCCGCCGATTGGGCCAACCGGGCGCCGCCGGGCGGCCCAAGCTGTGCACTGCCGATTCTTTAGATTTCAATGCCATTGATGTCTAGTATAACTGCTAAGTTCGGCCTTGTTATTTTGGCAATTTACTTCATGAATTGCATTTTAACATGTGGAATTCTTTTAATTAAGTATCACTTAATTAATGGAGTATTCTGGTGCAAAATAATGCATACATATCTTGGAAATAATTTGGGATAGAGCACAAGGTGATGGAGGCTTAGACATTGGCTGCAATATTTTCAGTATGAAAATATTAGCCTAGAGACCATGTCTCTTGCAGCGATACATTTGCCCATCACTGAAAGGTCTACATCTTATGATGATTACCTACACGTGTTCTCTTAAGTAAATATTTTGGAGATTTGATTTTTGTCTACACCTAGTGGAGACCTAGGCGTTGGCTGCGGTATATTCATCTTTGAATATATTAGCCCTGAGACCATGCTTTTAGGCAGCAAGATTCTTGCCCAATACTGGGAGATCTACTCTATTGTTTTATTACATGGAGATTATCTACGTTGTGTCCACCAATTTTTCAAAAACAAAAATTACTCAGTTATGAGGTACACCGTTTGTGATACCTCCAATTCTCCAACATAAGAAGATATGATTTTCATATTTTGCATAAATGTTACAACATCACCACTGTGGTTTTTAATTTACCTAGTTTAAAGAACTAGTGGATATGCCATGTTAGAGATAATTATTTTAATAGAGTTCGATGAACTCACCTTGATGGGCTTAATTATCTTACACGTGCACCAAACATCAAGATCACTTTTGCATGTCGTGGATTTCTAAAAGGTGATTAGTGAACCCCAAAATGGGGATCCACCTCTTCATTAAGAAGTGTGATGCTCTCTTTCTATTATGGTTCCACATCCATGAGTACCTATTGGAGAGAACCCATGTATTTTGCGGCTTGCTTTCCAAGCATGCAATGAATATCAAAGGAACTCATATGGCCTAATGCTTTATGAGTAGAACCATGTATGTCTTCAGAATTTTGGAACTGTTGCAGACTACAACCTTATTGATATTCATAATATTTGCTCAAAGTTGACATTTTGCAAATTGTTAGCATTATTCTCCATTGATCCAAACACATGATGAATAGTATGATGAACTTCTTTTGAAGAATTATCGTCAATGCCTAATTGTGTGGCATCTCTCCTGAGGTTCATAGTGTTTAGAATAATGTTGAGAGTAATAAAAGGATTAATTGATATATGTTCCTCTAAATTTAATGACCTTGGCTGGTAATTCAAATAAAATTATAAACAAATGTCAAATGAGCATAAGAAAGAGAAGGGCAATGCTAAACTCAAGAATAACAACTTAATTGTTATAAATGTGGTTTCAACATGCATTTTTTACATGTTGTCATATGCCCAAGCACCTAGTCATGTACAAAAAGTCTCTAAAGTGATGCAAAGTCCTCTTCGGAGCTAAGATATGAAGCACTCTTCAATCTTACATCCTAGGCAATACCAGCGGTTGGTTGTTTACTAGTGGCTCCTACTGAACCACATAACTACTTTCTCTTTCCAAGAGGACCCTGCTGTGTTGGATGACATGCTCACTAAGTACTGTTCCATTGATCCACTTGCAGATTTTAAATAATCTCAGTGTTTGATCCACTTGGAGATTCAGCATAATCTCAGTGTTTGAAGCATTAATTGATGTTCTATTTGATGATATGTAATGTGTGCAACATCCTATGATTGGAGTTGTACAAATCTTGTTGATGACTTTGAGTTCTACAAACTTGGTATGAACCTCATGAGTTTAAGTCATACAAGCCCATATGCGTTGGAATATCATACCTCTGTATTGAATATTCAATGCTGTATTTCTATATAGTAGATAAGAATTTTGTTACATTCTTGTCCTGTATAGTATGTATGGGAATTATTCCAATTGAGAAAGAAATACGCCTTGTGGGAGATGCACCACAATCTCTATAATTAGGAAAACAAAATATTCTCAATTCCTTTGAAAAGAGGAGGAAATGTTTTGACAATCGCTCCATGCGATGTGATGATAGTTTGGTCTGGTCGCGCCACTATCATGCTCCCCTATGGGTACTAGAGTTATTAAGGATATTTGATTATATCCTAATTTGACTCGTATCTTACCAGATTGTAGAGATATCCGTACGTTTTTAATATCATATGTGGTAACACAAGATGACAACAACGGATATGGCATGTGAGTTTATGAAAAATAAAACTTCTCTTGGATTGTATTATACATCTTCCCATACAACATTTTGCATTTGATATAATTTTTCATACTTTTGATGCATACCATGCTTGGTATGATCGACATATCCCAATAGTGGGATGAAAATGAAAAATTATAGGCAATCCTATTGGTCATGGTTTTCCCATATTCTAGATACTCTACAAGTATTATTGGGAACTCAATTTTAAGTCTCTCTTATCTTAAAATTTGATTTGAATGTCTTAAGTTCCTTGAACTTTCTCAAGAGAATAAGTGTGGTCCAATATAAATATCATATGGACATTTACAGCATTTCATGGTTCTATGGTTCATCTATATGATGACCTCCAGTGTGTCGTACTGACTACACGAAACCATGAATTAATAATGGCTCTATTTGAGCACAGTAGCTACACACTACTGAATTTACTTTGTGTGCCTATAATGACAATTGTATGGCATATGAATTCAAGATTATATCCTTACTGGATATGACAAACCTTTGAATTAGACAATCAGTATCATCACATGACCTAACAAGTGGTATCAGAGCCAATGGTCGGAAACCTGGAACATCTCCAGGGTCACATGGTGATAAGGAGCCCGTGAACGTCTCCGGAGGGTCACACGAGATGTATGTGACTGGAGAATTGGGCTCGAGGACCTGGGCTTGATGGGGCGCCAGCCCGTGGGGATAGCGGGTTGGGCCGGATTCCGCTGCAGTGAATTGCAATTTTCTAACTCTATGTTGGAGTTAGGTAGTTTTACACGCTTCTGACTTATGATTAACTGCATTTATCAATTCCCCTATGCTTTCAGTACGTAGGAATCTATGAAGTATTTCCTATTTGCGTATATTTGGCATGTTTTCTTTTAAAACATCCCAATCTCACCACCACAGCGTATATGTATGGGTACACAGGAAACTGGGGATCTATGTGAGATTTCACTCTCCATCGATCATTAAGTATTTAGAACCTCTTTGTAAGGATCTATTTATGCCATGTACGCTGGTTGTATTTAATCATGAGCATTTCCAGGCATTAGGGGGAGATTTCAAGTACCAGAAATAATGCCAGGAAAGAAATTGAAATACATTAAGCATTTCAAGCTCAAGATTCCGTGCTAAAGCATCTGAACCTTTTTGGTTCAATGATTTGCAATGAATTGCAAATCCACTACCATATGCATTTACTATTTAGTGTCATAAATCTTATTGATCCTAGATGGAATGTGCCAAAAAGAGTGGTGGTACCATGTAAATCCACTCAACTCTCTATTGCAACCAGTGTTGTAAATAAGAGGGGAAGAAGCATGGCCATTAATTAGGATTATGCTGATTGCAAGCACTGAAGGGTAAAACCTTCTAAGATAGTAAATGTAGGCCAACATTTTTATTGGTAGACAATTTTAGGATTGTGATTATCCTATGGATGGAAGCATCCACAACCTAGCCTGGCGGTGCACATTGCTGAGGCTGGGATATTGGAAACCCTGATTCTTGTTTTGGGAAGTCACGATGAGTCATAGAGTACATGTGATATTTGAACATCATATCATCTAGAGAATTTATGATTACATGGCTACAAGTGTCGACACATTCTTCTCTGAGTAATTGTATATAACATTCCAAGTGATCTATAAGACCATGGCCATGGCTGAGTGCTCTCAAGCACTTGAATTGGAACTTGTAGAGTGATGCAATACAAGCAGGGATAGCTTTGCTCATCAGAAGGAGGTATTTTGGACAGCAATGTCAATACCTCGTGGTATCTTTACTGTGGGATACAAGTGTGTTTTCATCCAGAAATGGATAGAGAACCACTAGGTGGTGATATAGAGCATGGCTCATAGCATGGAGGGTTTTTATGCAAAGCCCATGCATTGATTTCAATGCAACTGATTCTCTAGTACTGGATGTCATTAATTTCTGATATTATACTTATTGGTAGTACAAATCATCTGTCTATGCAGTTGATAGATGTGCTGACATCATATACTTATGTAGTCACTGGATTCTAGTGTATTTGTTGAGTTCTGAAGGAATCCAAATACCTAATCCCTAAACACAAAATTGCAACAAATATTGTGTAATGCCTAGAAAGTCACTCTATGACTTTAAGCAATTTGGTCGAATATGGTATAATCGACCTAGTGAATTCCTACTTTAGAAGGAATACATGAAGAATTGTATGTTTTAGTGCATCAGCCTATTGCACGTTTCTAAACATACATTATTTATCGATGGAGTTTGAGATAAAGGATACAATTTGAACCAAATCTCCTTTTGAGATTTTCAATTCAAATATCTTCTCTCAAGAATTTTGGATAAGAAGTTGTCTATATCCTGAACATATTGAAGAAATTTGATATGTGAGAATCATATCTTTATCTCTTATGGTTGTATTATTCCGACCATAGAGAGATTTAGAAGAGATATTAGACAAGAGGTCTATATCTTGGTGCTACTGAGTGCCAATATATCTTGCAAGAGCATCCGGCCGGATATCGTTTTTGCGATGATTTGCTAGCTAATGGCACATGTGATCTTGGCGTGTTCTTTTAATAGAACCCATGATCTAGTTATGGTTGGATATACTGATTTGGCTATCTATATGAGATCCCAGAGTGCCAGATCAATAACATACTTCATTTACTTTAAGTTGGGCCTGCCATTTCATGGAAGTCTTTAAACAAACATTAGTGGTCACTTAACCAGCTATTCTATAGCAACATATGTGGCTTTACAGAATAATGAACCATATGCTTAGGTTATATGGTGATTCTGGTTCTATTAATCACTAATCATTATCTATAAAGATAATGTCACTTTGTGTTGTTCAGATGGATACAAGTTATGCAAGGCGCAATATTACTGTGCATTTTGCAAACTAAGTATTGTGATAATCCTACAGATTATTTACAGTCTCTACCTTACTCCACATTTTTAAATGTGTTTATGAGATTGGTATGAGATGACTTAGAGATTTGCAGGTATCAGGGGGAGTTCCTCTTTTGATCCATAACTTGTTTTTACATCATGTTGCACTCTTTTCTTTGTATGAGTTTTCTCTTTTCGAGTTTCTCATTCAAAGATTTTAATGAGGCTACATCGACACAAGGTCTTATGTCGTACCATCTATTTTCCCCTACTGGGGTTTTTGAGGATGATACATTATGACATAAATATTGTTCTTTGAACTAGACTATGAGTTTACCTCACAAGGGTTCAAATAGAACAACACTATATCGTGATTCATCTCCTTATTTTTGCCATTAGGTTTTTGAGGAGTTTACCCGATATACCTATATTTCTCAGATTTTCCTACAAGATTATCTTGGAGAAATATCATGTTAAAATATATGTCTCATCATTTATTTTTCCCCACTGGGGTTTTTAGAAATGATGGCCACAGACATACCATTTTATTTGGACTACACTTTGAGCTTTTCTCATAGAGGTCCAAATAAAACAATGATATACTATGGATTTTATTCTTATTTTTCCCACCGGGTTTTGAGAATTTTACCTAGTATATCTACATGCATATATTTCTCATTTTTTCCCACTGGTTTTTAGAGGAATCTATCTATACATCGATTACATAACAGGATTCGATCAAAGAGGAGTGTTGTGAATAGATGTCTCTTCGTAGAGACACCTCCTCAAGATGATCCCATCCAACCAATCAAGGCATACACTAGATAGTTGTAGACACATCCAAGGGGTGTGTCCCTTGGTGAATAGACACATTGGAAATACACCCATTCAGAAGGGGCACCTCCTGAATGGATAGACACCTTTCCAATGTGTCCCCTCAACATGTATATATATGTAATCAAACACTTGAATCAATACAATCATCCATTCACTCTTGTCATTTGTCTCTCGTTGTCTCTCGAGTACATTTACATTAACAATTTGCACCAGAAAATGACTCAATTTCTTTCTTGATCCTGAAATGTTTTTTTTTATCTCTTGACACCCATTTCTTATTTTCATTACTTCCATCAGCTAAGTAGGGCAAAACAATCTGCAAATCATCTCCAAAATTTATGAAACTTTTTTTACTTATAGAATAAATGAAGATGAACCCATTTTTCTTAAAAACACATGAGTACCTTTGTAGTTTCAAAATTAAAATTCACCAAATTAGACTACTTTTGATACTTAAATAAAATTTTGTGGCACCAAAATAGCTTCCAAAAAATAGGGAAACATAGCTAATATTAGTCGCATCCGATACAACAATTTAAAACTATTTCCCGTCATAAGTTACATATAAAACTATGAAGAATGAAAAATTTGGAAAATTTTGTAAAAAGTCAAAATTCTGTATGTAATTTAGGATAGGAAATAATTTTTTAAATTATGGTATCTCATGTGATGAATATTAGTTAATTTTTTTCATAATTTTTGGAAGGTATTTTGGTCCCATAAAAATTAATATAGTCTTAAAAGTAGTCTAGTTTGATGAATTTAAATTTTAGAATGACAAAGGTACATGTTTGTTTTTTAATAAAAATTGGTTCATCTTCATTTGCTCTATCACAATTCACAAGAAAAAGTTTAATGGATTCTTGGGGTAATTTGGAGATGATTTTGCCCAACTTAGCTGATGAAAGTGACAAAAATGTCAAATAAGTAATGGAAACTAGAAAGCAATGTCATATAAGGAAGGAATTGAGTCATTTTCTGAGGTCAAATAAGGAATTGTCAGCTGTCAAGAATCACTTGCGAGATAGCTGTCAAGAATTCATAAACAGGATCACTTGCGAGTCAAGAATCATGATCTTGTACCTCTAATTAATAGAAAGCCCATTAGACCTCTTGGGCAATAGGACGCCAACAATACGCTGATAGCACCAGTATTCAAACACCTTCGAAATAGATTCTCCTTTTCCTTTTGAAATCGTTTCTCTAGGCTTCCCAACCCATGCAGTTGTAACATGCACACCGAAAAAGACAAGATTAAGCTTTTCATCTAAGCAACACGCCATTCTGATCATATCAACACGATCCAGCTACACTTTTTTAGGCACAAGTTCTTTTTTTAGAGGAATCCTTACCAATCCTTCTGCTGCACGTCCAGACGCATATATATAACAAGCAAGTAGGTTGTGTAGAGAGATATAGGTGAATTATTTGGGTGCAGGATCAAGTAATGCCAATGAATGCATGCGTTGGTGTCTTGGTGAGCAATATATAATACAGAGAAAAAGGGCAAAGTGCAGTACTGAAAATAATAGCGTTGTTGCCAGAAGATCATTGCACCATTGGTCAACCGCACGTACTACGGCCAATCAATCTGCAATCGCCTTTTTTTATCTAAAAAAAAGAACCTAAGCCAGGTGACTCCATATATCTTTGTTTTCTCTTATTCTTACGAGTGAACATGCACATTTACCCCTATGAATGTATCCACACACATCCTATTTATATGAACAACTAGTAGACTGAGCTGGCACTACATCTCAAAATCGACGAACTGACCAATTGTCTTACAACTGATGGGCATGACGCATAGTAATAATTGGTCAAAAAGTGTGAGCATTTGTGTTGAGTCATCAGAGACTCAATCCCAGGTGGAAAGGTTCCACAATAAGTTGACGTTCATTATGGTTAAGTATGTGAGTATTTGTGTGCGTGCATTTGTGCTGAGTCTTTGGAGACTCAATCCCAGGTGAAAAGGTTCCACCATAAGGTGGCGTTCATTAAGGTTAAGTTTATGTGTTGTAATCATAAGGATGAGTATTTGTGCTGTTGTGCATGTATTTGAACCTCTGTGTATGTACTGTGTTGCAATCACCTTTTTTATAATACAAAAGAACCTAAGATAGGTGACTCCATGTCTTTGTTTCTTTTTCTTAAGACACACAATGAACGTGCACATTCACCTCTATAAATACACCTGAGTTGGGACATGTTGAAATTGATTAACTCACCAATTGCTGCACAATCGATGGGCATGTCACATAGTAGAGTCTTGGGAGACTCAGTCCAAGATGACCACAAGGTGACGTTTATTATGGTTAAGTTGTATGTGTTCCATTCATAGGTCTGAGTATATGTGCTTATAAGTGTACCTCTATCATGTGTACTGTGTTTCTAACTAAAAAAGAGTCACGACCTGGTGAAATCAATATTAAGCAGCTCTACAAAGTGGAATGGACTTCGCCTGCGACTTCTCTGCTGTGCATGCATCCTTAAATTGCCGATACATGGACAAAGCTATCCCTCAAGTGGATCTGTTCTTGCGTGAGGGATAGTCGTTGTGGCAGCTACTGTACCCTTCACTGCCACAGGGGCAGTCTGCCTCTAAATCCTTGGTTCAAGATACCATAAATGTACCAGTGTTCACAGGGACCATTAGCCTCGTTTGCCAATGCCTCCCAACCCCTCACATATATCTTGTTCATGCAAGTAAGCTTGCCTAGTTCCAACCAGAATAATGGGTTACATGTGTCTTCTATTTTAATTCCTTTGACCGGACTTCTCCGCTCTAGCTACACACAAATATATACATGGGGATATGTAGAAAAAATGTTAGAAGATGTATTTGATGATCAGATAAATACCGAATCCATTTGCATTAAACACACCCAGTTGTTTAATCGGAGGGTTGGTAGGAATTGTGAGTGTAATTTCTCATTCAGTGCAGATTCAATCAGAAAACTCAGCCGACCTGTGGAACTCTAATATGGCCCACCGGTTGCTCAAGAAACAGGCTAGGCTTTGGTTAGCTCTTGAATTTGTTGATCTCATACTGTAAGAAACATAAGTAGCATTCCACTCTTTAATTTTTTTTTTTCTGAAAACGTTGTTTTCACAAAGAGACTTGTTAAGGTATTTGTGAGTTACCTAGGAGTATCTGCATATCTGAATGTCCAAAATCGGCCACACATCAAATTGAATAAGATGATCAATCTGATACCAAAGCTCATATTTCCTAAGGATCTTGCTGTGGACTTAGAAGTTGTTGAGCAGAGCTGCAACCTAGAGCCCAAGTCCGTGTGGAATACATATTGTGTGCCCCTGGTCTTGGGTGCTGGTAGAGTGATCATGGCGCCCAAGTCTAATTCTGGCATACTAACCTTGCAAGAGTATGAAAGATTATTGTTGTGTGTTACATAACTGTCCTAATGTCCTCTAAGAAGAAATATACAGCTTAAATACACGCTCTAGGATACTAAGGGATGTTTTGTTTGACAAATGAGGTGGTATGCCATTATTTCACTCGTCGGTTCTTATTTGGTCTGAGAAATAATGGAATTGGTTGATCCATTGCCACCTCGTTCCTCATACGCAGAAAATAATTAGTATAAAAAAGAGATAGTGTCATCCCACTAAAATTCATAGGATCAACGTAACTCATGATGCATCACCCCATCTATGACAAGCTGATTCCACAATACCACACTCATAAGTCCCTATGGAAAGTAAAGAACCGGCTTTTTGGGAAAGACAGCATTAGGATTTGCATCACGCCATCACCTTGCCATGTTTACATTTGCATATAGTTGTGTCAGATCCATGCAATGGAGCTTCTTCATTGGGGAAAAGTCTAGACTCCATCTGGATTTTGGTGAACCCATCAATTCCAGTGCCTCCCAACCCCAATCTTGCTTAAATATAGCTAGCTATTTCCCTCCAAAAGAATGGACTCTGCTCCCTGTCTCTGCTCCAACTCGTATGCAATGTATACTTGAAAGGAAGAGGAGGTACAAGCTAGAGGCTAGTAACTTGAAAGGTAGGTGTTGTAACTTGAAATCCGTTTGCAATATACTTATGATGGCAGTACGTTGTTTACTTGTTTCCGCAACCGACTCTTATCAAGTACAATTGGTATGAGCCTATATGACCTTTGAAGATCGTTTATGCCATCTGGTAAACTTGCAAGCTACATAATCGGTGCAATGCCAGTTGCCTAGACATTTAGTGTAACACGTCACTACCGGAAACAGCCTCGTTGCCGTGTGCCCCAGTATTTGCCGTGCGCAGGATCTCGGGCACACGGCAAAGACTATCTTTGCCGTGAGCCATACTAAAGGTACACGGCAAAGACTTAAGACACGGCAAAGACGGTCTTTGCCGTGTGCCCCAGGGACGAGCACACGGCAAATAACAAGCACACGGTAACTTTGCTTCTTTGCCGTGAGCTTCAAGGGTAGCACACGGCAAAGGTCAGGCAGCCGTTAGGGCCAGCGACGACCGTTACGTTTTGCCGTGCGCCAGTCCCAGACACACGGCAAAGATAAAATTTCCCGTGTGTCAGTTGATAAACACACGGCAAATATGCATCTTTGCCGTGTGCCATATATGGCACACGGCAAATCTTAGCTCATTTTACCTTTTTCAAAGCCCAAACTTTTTCTCCCATCTACATAAAGTGCTTGCTACTCCATGTTACAATTTCGTACATTTGTCGGTCTGTTTGCTTTTTTAACAATTTTTTTTCATTACTAGAATTTTTGACGTATAAGTGAAATTTGAACTGCAAGTACATGAAATAATAGAATAAAGTGAGTCAACAATTGATATTCATGTTATTATCGGGTGTGTAAGGCCTTATCCAAGAGTTGAAAGGAATTTTCGAACATTGTGTTCACGAGACTTTACCATAAACGTTTAGCGGAATAGTCTTTAAATTCTATAAAATCCAAACAAATTCTGAAAAACATGAGACTCGTCAATATGTCATTATATCATACGAGGAGGCCATGGTAAAAAATATAGGAGGTTTCGCACATTTTGTCATATACCTTACTTACAAATCGAAGCATCTCACGAGAAGTTTCATAGAGATGACAAGTGTGTGGTTAGGTTTATAGGCGAATTGACGTTTGAATTGAGGTTTGACTTCAAAACTTTTTCTATAGGCACTAGAGAACATAAAATGTTCCATGTTAATTTTTGGTAATTTTGTGGATCCATTAGGTAATTTTTCTTTATTATTTGCAATTCTAGATTTTGTATTCATTTAAATTGAATTTGAGCTATATTTACATGAAATAATAGAAAAAAGTATGTGGGAAAATGAAATTCATCTATAAGAGTTCAGTGCAAGTTATTAACCGCGGGAATTCATATGAAATTTTGAAAATCGTGTTCACGAAACATTAATAGAAATGCGTGGCCGAACTACATGAAATAATAGATTTTGACGTGTTTCTCTTCAAAATAATAGATTTGAATCGTAGAAGTATAATTTTTGTAATGTTGAGTGTCCAAACAAGCTACTTTCGAATTGAATAAGAAAAATTGTAAAGAAAAAAAAGAATAAGAAAAAAAATTTGGATCCTTTGCCGTGGGCCCCATCTGAGGCACACGGCAAAGTATGTCTTTGCCGTGTGCCCCATCTGCGGCTCACGGCAAAGAACGTTATCCTATATCGTTCGGACGCGCGCGGCCGGCCACACAGTCGTTGACTCACGCCCGCTGCTGCCGCTCTCCGCGCCGCCGCA
>CM014271.1:80674896-80701650 GCA_004135705.1 Alloteropsis semialata | reverse complement strand
CCCACCGGCCGCCGTCCGCCGGCGCCCGCTCGGCCGCGCCCCGCACAACGCCGCGCCTGCCATTGACGCCTTCCGTCGCCTCCACAGTCAGGTATAGATATTTTCCATTTCCCGTTCAATCCTTTGTAGTGGCCAGCTAGTGAAACAATCGAATGGTTGATGAACATTAATCAGAATTTTGAGACGATTATGGAAACAATCAAGGGTAGATGGCCATCGTGCCTCAGATTGATATAATGTGGCTCTTTGTGTATGTGGTTATCGGCCATCGAGCCGTTGTTCTGTTGCAGGATATGGAAACCTCACCGTGCAGGGGAGGTACTGCCGAAAATTTAAATTATTGACAAGATTTTTTTTCAGGATAAGCCGCCGCCGCAGCCGAGACCTGACGTCGCCACCGGCACCGACGCCGCCCGTGGCCCTCGACGCCAGCGCCGCCTGCGACCCGCGACCCTCGACCCTCGCGGCCCCCTTCGTCACCTTCGTCGACTCGTCGCGCCGGTGAGGTATAAAAGACCTCTCTTTTCATATCATATCATGTTCTTAAGTCACGTAACCCAGTTAGGTGTCTCCCGTTCGAAAGAGATATGGTTGAAAATATGCAGATCTTTGCATATTTATGACCGTATCTGTTTCGAATTGTCCACGTTTTTTGGACAGCCCGAGGATGCGTAGCTGAGGTTAGTTTCCATGCGGCACTCTGATTCGACAGAATTTCGGCAGCATCTCCCCGTTGTTCTCCGGATACACAATCTCCCTGTCGGGACGTGTATTTGGAGAACAGCGGGGAGATGCTGCCGAAATTCTGTCGAATCGGAGTGCCGCATGGAAACTAACTCCAGCTACGCATCCTCGGGTGGGATTAGGACCTATCTTCACCTACTAGACATTATAGTCATCGTGTAGATGCAATTGATTTTTATATTACTCGTTGATATGCTAAAGGATGGATGACCGTGAGTGGATGTACACGGGCTGGTCACGCGGGGGTGAGTTGACCATGGATTGGATTAAGAAGACCGAGTCTTTCTTGGATCAAGCATTTGCAAAGGTTAGAGGAGCGTCTACCACTTGGTGTCCCTGCAGCAAATGTGGAAACACGCGTCGACAAACAAAGCAGGTCATGACCCAGCATCTTTGCAAGTATGGATTTATGAGGGACCATACCAGGTGGACCTACCATGTGCCAGCCGATCGCGCGAGAGACGAGGTCGTGAGACAACGCATCGAGGAGCACGATGCTGACGCCGGGGTAGCAGACATGTTAGATGACTATCATGAAGCACACATCGGTGAAGAACGCAGGGAAGAGGAGCCAGAGGCAACCGCAAAGGCGTATTATGACATGTTGGCTGCGGCACAACAACCCCTTCACGAGCATACCACTGTTTCTCAGCTGGATGCTATTGCACGCCTAATGGCCGTAAAGTCTCAGTTTAACCTGGGTCGAGACGCCTTCGATGTTATGGTGACTGTTTTTGGCAGCCTGCTTCCGGGTGGTCACATTTTGCCAAAGAGTATGTATGAGGCACAGAAACTCCTTCGTGCACTTAAGATGCCATATGAGCAGATTCATTCTTGCCCGAAGGGATGCATCTTGTTTAGAAAAGAACATGCAGAAGAAAAGTATTGTCCAAAGTATAAATCCTCTAGGTTCCTGGAAGTAGACTCAGGTGATGGTCATAAGAGGCAGAGCACAGTCCTCGTGAAAATCTTACGGTACCTTCCCTTCATACCGAGGATCCAACGGCTTTACATGACCGAGGAATCCGCGAAACAGATGACATGGCACAAGAATGGACGTCGATACAATCCCGACAAGCTGGTACATCCATCCGATGGTGAGTCATGGACGCACTTCGATTCGA
The DNA here is from genome assembly GCA_004135705.1 of Alloteropsis semialata. Taxonomy (NCBI): domain Eukaryota; kingdom Viridiplantae; phylum Streptophyta; class Magnoliopsida; order Poales; family Poaceae; genus Alloteropsis; species Alloteropsis semialata. The sequence continues at coordinate 80,699,782 of CM014271.1, read as the reverse complement.
TTCATCATGATAAAGCTCTCGAGGCTCGTAATGTACGTGTTGCGCTGGCAACAGATGGGTTCAATCCTTATGGGATGATGGCTGCCCCATACACTTGTTGGCCCATGTTCGTTATCCCCCTCAATCTCCCGCCCGGCGTCCTCTTTCAACGACAGAACATATTTCTGTCATTGATAATTCCTGGATATCCGGGGCATAATATGAGTGTGTACATGGAGCCTCTGATAGATGATTTGGTCCGTGCTTGGGACGAAGGGGTATTGACATACGACCGAGCTACGAAGACAAACTTCAAAATGCATGTTTGCTGTCTTTTTTGCAGTCGCAAGCACATGGTGGCCAGCCTTGCACCCCGCTCATGGCATATGCTTTGTCCCACAAGGGTAAGGCGAAGTCCGACGTCACCTTCAACCCGCAGGACCCGCCTGAGGCGTACAGCAATCCAACCGTCCACAGCCGCATCAGTGAGTACTCATCGATGGCAAGGGAGGTCCATGGGCCGGATTTTGATCCGACCACCGCTGAGCTTGATGGAGAAGTGATCATGAGGGTGGGTGGAGGCAAGAAGCATGGCCGGTACTGGATGGCCGACAGTACACTCGACACGGCCAGTACTCCCACTCTCTCTCAGATTAAAGCCAGGAGCACGAGCTCAGCCCCGCCCATATGCCCACGGCCGACCGCTGCACAGGCCCAGATGGACACACTCCAGGTAATTTCTGTTCTAACTGTTGTTAATTGATTCGCTTAAATATGTTTTGTATTGTAACATTGGCATGAAATATTGCAGGCCCGAATGGAGCAAGAGATGAAAGCACGGGAGGAGGAGATGGAGCGGAGGTGGCAGGCCCGGATGGACCAAGAGCTGAGAGCACGGGAGGAGAAGTTGAAGGCAGACTTTCTGCAGCAGCAGGAGGCCGACCGGATGAGGCTGGATCAAATGGCTCAGTACTTGCAGAGTATTGGGACGTCGTTAGGTCAAGCGCCGCCATCAACGCTATTCGCTCCACCACCTCCTGCGGATGTTACTCCTGTGAGTCACTTGTCAACTTTTGAAGTTTTATTTCCTCATAATGACTTAGAACTTAGAATGACTTAGAAAGAAGCTTAGTGACTTAGAATGACTTAGAAACAAGTTAGATGACTTAGAATGAACTAGAAACAAACTTAGAATGCTTTTTGTTCGAATGCTTTATCTTTTATGCAGAATCAGTCGGCGGCGTCGAATGATGGGCCCATCGCACCAGACATGTCGCCGCCTCAGCCGCCTCAGTGGATACGGTACGGGCCCTTGCCGCAGCTGCCTCCCACCACGTCGTACCAGCAGTGGCCGCAGCCCCCTCAGAGCTCGCCCTACCCGCAGCACCCTCACGGCTCGCCCACCTGGCCGCCGCCGCCGCGCCCACCGCCGTCTCTGTGAGTTCTTTGGACTTACGCCCTTGTATCGACCTATATGGATTTGTATGGACCTTTTATCGGCTTGTATGGACTTGTATGGACTTCTATGGATTTGTATGGACTTGTACGGACTACTAGTGGTTGTGGATGAACGATACTTGAGTTTATTTGCATATGTGGATTATTTGACTATATAAACTGCCTGTGATGGTTATTGTGAATTATAAACTGCCTGTGATGCTTATTGTGAAATATATATGCCTGTGATTTGTGTTTGGGGTCTCATTTACCAAAAAATCGAAAAAAAATGGGGGGGGGAAGGCCCCTTTGCCGTGTGCCATAGCCATTGCACACGGCAAAGAGTGGAGCTTTGCCGTGTGCAATGGCCGTGGCACACGGCAAAGAGTGGAGCTTTGCCGTGTGCCATGGGTATGGCACACGGCAAAGATCCACTCTTTGCCGTGTGCCAAGCCGTCAGGCACACGGCAAAGGAGGGTTACACCGTCAAATGTCCGTCTGGTACAAATTGGTTTGCCGTGGGCGTAGTTTGACTCACGGCAAACCTTTGCCGTGTGCCCGTGTGGAGGCCCACGGCAAAGAGCCCTTTGCCGGCTAATCTTTGCCGTGGGTGGCACACGGCAAAGCCTTTGCCGTGGGCAAAAGGCTCTTTGCCGTGTGCCCCTAGCACACGGCAAAGAACACGATTCCGGTAGTGCACCTAGAACTCCCTATATATGCTGCAGCTGCCGAACCTAACACTACGTGCATATATACAACTGATGAAGTAGATTGTGCTCTTGGAAATTGGAACAAATTAAATTGTGTAAAAACAATTGACATGGTTTTATCTAACAGTACATTGTAACAAGTAAATGTAATTTCTCTAAAGTACACTCGATCAACAACACAGTTATAGTGATAATAAGGTCGAAAAAACATACTGTCTCTTATCTAGTTTGGAGTTTTACTAATAAACAGTTCTCAAGCTTGGATTTAGAGGCACACACAATAGAACTTTGCAGCGCATGGGTACGAACATACCACATGCATGGTCAGCCTTCTCATTTGGCTCGATCTCCTCCACACGACCACACAGCCTCTCCTGTTGCACGTCCGGCTAAGTGCTAAGTGTCGAGAGAAGACAGCCATGGAAGAGCAGAGCTGATGCTCGTTTTCGTCCTCAGGATGGATCACGACAGGTCGTAGCTTGCCGCCTGTACTAGGGTGCTCTAGGACCATTAACATTCTTTTTCTCGTGCCTCCCAACCCTACAGAAATCTTGTTCATGCAGGTAAAGCCTGCATATGCTAGTTTCAACCAGAATAATTTGTTCCATGTGTCTTCTATTTCAACTCCCTTGACCGAAGTACTCCCCACTCCCCTCTACACACAAATATATACATCATGGGAAGATGTAGAAAAAACGTTATTACTTGAAGGGTAGGTGGTGTATTTATAATGGATAAATGCCAAATCTATTTGCATTATACACACCCAGTTGTTTAATTGGAAGGTAGGCAGGAATCATGACTGTAATTTCTCATTCAGTGCAGATTCAATCAAAAACTCAAAGCAGGCCAGTGGAAGGCTAATATAAGCCACCACTTGCTCAAGGTCCAGGCCAGGCTTGGATTCGCTCATTCCTTATTTTGCTGCTCTCATACTGTAAGTCTGTAAGAATTAAACATAGTTGCATTCCACTGTCCAGAATTATTTTTATATAAAAAATGTTGTTTCCACAAAGAGACATTTTACGTTATTTAATTTGTGAGGCACCTAGGATCTTGTTGTAGACTTAGAAGTTGAGCAGAGCTGCAACTTAGATAGAGTACAATTTTCAGAAGTTGCTCAAGTCCGTGTAGAATACGTATTGCGTGGCCCCCAGGTCTTGGGCTGGTAGAGTGATCATGGCGCCATGCCAAATTCTGGTGTGGCTAATGTCATGTCCTAATGTCTATAATGAAAAAAAATACAGCTTCAACCATGACATGCACTAGGATACTAAAGGGTGTTCAGTTTGAGAAATGAGGTGGTCTGTCATTGTTTTACTCATCAGATTCTTATTTGGTTTGAGAAATGGAATTGGTTGATCCATTGCCATTTCATTCCTTATACGCACAAAATAATCTGGTATAAAAAAGAGACGGTGTCGTCCCACTAACTCATGATGCATCACCCCATCTAGGATGAGGTGAATTCATAATTAATAAACCATACTCGTAATTAAGTCCTTCACAAATGCACGTTACCAACTGGCAGTGGGGCTGTGCACTCCTGTCGGGGTTCTCTACCGCCGACAAGTAAAATCGTGGAGTGCGCGTCGGGCCTCGGACAGTTGCGCAAAAAGGGGGACACAAGGATTTATACTGGTTCGGGCCTCTGGGGAGTAATACCCTACGTCCAGTTCGTGCTGCTCGTGTTACTTGCGCTGGTTTGTAGTAGGGGGATACAAAACAGGGCGAGAGAGGGACGAGTTCCCAAGTCTCTAGTGGGTGACGAGCTCAGTCCGGTGACTGGCTGAGCAGGAAGAAGATAGAGAAAGAATACTCCTCTAGAAAGGAGGATAAGAATCCCACTCCCCCTCGCAGGAGGCTCAGACCTCCCTTTTATATCTCAAGGGAAGGCTATAAAAAATAAGAGAGAAAGTACAGTCAAAGGGTAAAACGGGGAAAAGCTTCAGTTTGGATGAGACGGCCGCCACTGTGGCCCTCGTGGCGAAGGACGTGCGCCCATTCCGTTCTGACCACCGAGGTACCTAGTGGGTACGGCTCGGTATGGGCAGCGCAGTGCGTGGTACGGTGGAGGCTACTCGGGCGAGGCAGAAACTCGTCGGGCAAGGCGGGTCATCTCGGGTTCCTTAATCGAGAAGGAACTACCACTCGGGCGAGACGGAAACCTGTCGGGCGAACCGGAAACCTGTTGGGCGAGGTGGAGAGTAGTCGGATGTGCAGCTCGTCGGGCAGGACGGAGAGTACTCGGGGAGATGTGCAGCTCGTCGGGCAGAGGAGCAGTTTGTCGGGTAGAGGAGCAGCTTGCTTTCTGGCTGTGCTGCTCTGCTGCTCCCGACAGGTATGCGTGCCTGGCTGTGCTGCTCTGCTGCTCCCGACAGGTATGCCCGACAGGTATGCGTGCCTGGCTGTGCTGCTTTGCTGCTCCCGACTGGGATGCGTGCCTGGCTGTGCTGCTGTTACTGGCACAATCCGCCAAGCATGCGAGGTAACATGGTAACATGCATGTGTTCACTCACGCATCCCATGACTTGGTGGAGAATTCAAGAAAGAGAGAGATGCATGTATTCACTCAGGCATGCAGGGGGCTCTGGTGCATGTATATCAGAGAGAGAAGGCACGCATGCACTCATGCACTTGCACATGCAGGGGGGTGCTGCCGTGCCCATGGAAAAAACGCATGCATGCATGCATTTACATGAGTGCGGGGAGAGAGAAAAAATGATTGTTGCTGCTGTTTTGTTCGGGTGGAGGAAGATCAGAGAGAGACGGCTGTCCTGTGCGAGAGTCGGACGAGGCGGACACGCTGACCTCTGCGCAGGGTCTATCTGAACGGCTGTGTCGTCGGGGCTTTTAATTTTTAACTCGCCATCATTGGATACCCCCAATATTGGTATCCGACAACTCCCTATGGAGCAGTAAAGAAGAGACATTTTTTTAGCATTTGCATGCATGGTTGTGCCAGAGCTAACCATGCATGGAGCTTTTTCATGGGGAAAAAAGCTACATACCATCAATTTTTCAGTGAACACATGCATCATTTCCAGTGCCTCACCCCTATATAGAGACACCTTCATACATTTAGCTAGTTCTCGCACGAATAATGGGTTCCATTTCTGTTCTATTTACTATTTTTGTCTGTGAATTCTAAGCATGGACACACGTGTATATCCTTGTAGATGACGAGGTGGCATTATAACTTCATGAGTCATGGAAGGATAATTAGGCCCACTAACTCATGTTTGGCCAGATTTGGAAAACTCAATCTAAGTGTGAGGGCCCTTCATCTTGTCTCTGAAAGTTACACATCTTAATTAGCAAAAAAAAAAAAGGTAACACCGATCATTTTTATCTTGTCGACTGTACTAAACATAGTTTACTGAGCAATGATTATCTATACTATAAAGAGAATAACTTTTGAAAACATTTTTCACCCAAAGTTAAACACCCTTACCCCTCACAAGAGGTCCCACCTGACAGACCAAAAGCTTGACAGGGGAGGGGGGGGAGATTGAAAAGTTGGAGGAAGGAAAATAGTTTCAGTGTTTTTTGATTGTTTTTGTTACCGCGGCTCCGGTCTTACCCGCCCGCGTGTACCCATCCAATCCCGCCCGTCAATCTCGTGTCTTTCCTCCCACGCTTTCCTTCCCTGTCGCAACCATCCCATCCTTCCTTTCCTATCCATCCGCGCCGCTTCTGTTCCAGTCGAGCGTCTGCCTCCCCCCTTGCCATAAATCACGCAGGCATTGCCATAAATATTTCCACTCGCCCCGATCCGCCTCTCTAAATTTTCGGCATTACCATATAAACCTTTTCTATTTACTGCTATCACGCGGTGATTGTTTGTTTCCGTGTTTCTCCATCCTGGACGGCGTCCTGTCAAAACAAACCGCCTCCCTCTAATCTCGCCCCTTCCAAATCAATAGATTTTTACTTTCCTGATCGGTTTCCTCGTGCGATACGGTTCATAGCACCTGCTCTCTCACCCCCTCGAACCCATCCCTTTCCTTCCCATGCCCCTCTCTCTCCCGTTGCCTCCCCATTCGACCTCTCCCCAAACGCCGAAATCTTTGATTCGCCTCCGCCTCCACCTCCGCACGCCGTCGCACACCTACGACCTCTCTCCATCCTTCCTTTTATTTTTGCAAGCTGCCCACCTACGACCGCATGCGCCAGGGCATCCTCCGGAGGGCGCTCGACCAGCAAGGCCAGAGCGGCGGCGGCGTCGAGGTCGTCGACATCCAGAAGCTGGCCGGCGGCGACGAGGGCCGCGCCCTCCTGGAGCGCCTCTTCCAGGACGACAGCGAGCCCTTCCTGCGCCGACTCAGGGACCGCATCGACATGTAATTAACGCCGACGTCGGCGAGTTCGTCATATAGTATGTCGCCGGCCGCGGCCGCTAGCTGAAGCTGATGGTCGATCCATCCATCCATATGCGCATGCAGGGTGGGCATCGAGCTCCCGACCATCGAGGTTCGCTACGAGCAGCTGACGGTGGAGGCGGACGTCATCACCGCCGCCCGCGCCCTCCCCACGCTCTGGAACGCCGCCACCAATTTTCTCCAGGTTTGATATACTGTATTTCATTGGCTGGCATATGCGTGCCTCATTTTGTCTAGCTTCACTCGATCAATAAATTATTAATACATAATTGCATTGTCGTCGTTTGGTTTTATTTTTATTGGTTTTCTTTTTAATATATTTGCATATATAGGCGCTACACACACACACACACACACACACACACACACACACACATATATATATATATATATATATATGTATATACAAATAGTATATATATGTGTATATATGTATACACACACGTCTCATGCATGCATGTATATGACTCCAATTTTGAAACGATCGAGCTGGAGTTCATATGCATAGCAGGCCCTGTGCCATGTGTTTTTGTTTTAGCTCATGGGCATCAAAGCAAGCGGTCAAACTGTTGCAAACGATGGATTATAGTGGGAAAGTCAATGGTGGTGATTTGTTTGAATCACATATCTAATTCATTCATATTTTTTGTATTCATTTGAATTATACAATATATGTGTCTACGAGCGTCCTTTCACTTATATTTGGTAATCTACATAAGCATGGTTTTTTTCTCACACCAATTTTATCATTTCTATAATTTTGTTTCCTTTCCGTAGCAACGCATGGGCACGAACCTATTAGACAAAAAGACTGATAAGGTGGCAAACTAGAGTCTACTGTCATTGTAGCAGTATAAGTATATATATGGAATTTTTGGGTCCGTTTGGGCTGCACCGCACACGAAGGAAGAAGAGATCAGCGCGGGAGCGAAGCGTCAAACCCATCTCCGCCGCCAGCGCGGGCACTACTGGTAACCCATCCGTTGTTGTCTTTTGCCTTTTTTTTTGCCCAGCGGCTCGTTGATCGCAGGAGGCTGCGGCTAGCTTTGATTTCTGCTTTGAACATAATGCTAGCAGCAAGTTCTCTTATTTCCTGCTTTATCTGTGCACAGATTTTACCTTTGGCGGAGGCTTTTGAGTCTATCAAATTTGATCTGGTGAGGAAATTGTCTGAACTCATAGCTTATCTTCTATACTGTACATATGTCCTGGCTTTTCAAAACTCAAGTTTCTGCCAGTGTTTACACTGTATTTCAACCATTCCTGTCTTCAATTGATAGTCTGAAAAGTGGTGGTGTTTGTTGATTAACTAGGAAAGTGAGGTCTTCTGATAAATGAGAAATTAACACTGCTCCTATGCCTCTTGTGTTATGTAATTTAATACTAATTTTGCATAGAAGCATGCTTACAGTGAAAGCACGCTGGCAGACAACAAAGAGTAGCTTGTTACCTCTCCTTTTATAGAAGCATGCTTACAGTGAAAGCACGCTGGCAGACAACAAAGAGTAGCTTGTTGTTACCTCTCCTTTTATTTTTGCAAGTCCTTGTGAGAGGTCGTGTTTATCTTTTTCTCTGGCCAATAAAATAAAAAAGTATTCAAATGGTGATAAAGGCGAAGTGATTGTCTTTTGAACAACTTCATGCAGAGCATGGTAGCCAGCCAGCTAGGAGTGCAAGAAAAGAAGTACCATGAACCTTTGGCTGGCATAGAGGTAAATGTCAGCATTTCATGAAAATCATGTTTATTATGTGAACAGTAGCACAATAGCACTTCGTGGTGTTAAGCATCAAACAATAAATCATGTGAAGTCATCCTCCTGTAGTTTTTCTTTTTTTTATGAAGCTGTTGAAACCCTGCCAACACTTTTTTTTGTGGAGAAACTTCGATGTATACGCTAATGGGGCTGTCATTATGTTGAGATTTATTATTTTTTAGTGAAATCCATGTTGTTTGAGACCCCTGTTTGATAAGAGGATGATGGCATTGAGGTTTAGTGGGTGTTTTGGTAGTGTAAAAGAAGGTTCAGAGTAGTATATTTTAGCTTTGTAATATGGAGTCCGAACAGAGTATCATAGTTAATATATGTATATGTATGCATAGGCCTATATTAGCAATACATGTGATTTAATAAAATTAATTCAAACATTAAACAAATATCATAGCTCAATCACAGGCTATGATATAAAATAGAGCTGCTTGAAATTTTCATCTTATTTCATCATTTGTTGGACACTCGCTGACTCTCGCCTCACCATATTATCAAGTTTTCTTTTTGACAGTGACATGTTATCTTGTTTCATCTTACCAGGAAAACATGCTAAAATTCACTATGGAACTGGTGCGTAAACTGGTTTTCAGTGAGTGTAGTGTTAAATTAGGGCATGAGAAAACTCAGGTTGCCTCTGGTGACATATTCCAATTTGAAAATTTTGATATTATTGGGTTATTGTTTTAGGTAATCAAAGGAGCCGTTCCTTACTTTCATGGTTGCAAAATTTCATGGTATCATTGTCCTAGCTTTCAACAAATACAGTTGCGAATGCAGTACCTGTGTGGTAAGCTTTTGTTGTCCAGGTTTTCATTCCTATTGTATTCTGGTACACAAAGCTCTTGACTGTTGGTTCTGTGGTTTATGATTCATGCCTATCTGTGCCCTTTGAATATGGTACTGTCCCTTTTATTGTTAATTTGGAATGAGTACTGATAGTTGTGCATTGCGCTTGTATGCAGTTCTCAAGGTGAGATCTACTGGGATTTCTGGTAATGCTTTTCCTACATGGCAACACAAGTTTGCTGTTTAACTCATACAATTTGTTTTTGCTCCCGTAGCAATGCACGGGAATAGGCAACACAAGTTTGCTCATGTAAGTCCCTTCAAGAATTTATTTTTATTTGTCTGTGCACCAATTTCATAAAATAGTAGGTGTTAATAGTCTGCTCACATACTATTGTTGGAATAGTATGAAATTCTGAATCTCAAGTATGTTACTCTGTATTGCAACAGCCGCCAGACAAAGATTTGTAATTGAATGAAAGTAGTGAACTAATTGAGAATTCTACTTTTGCTATTGGTCTCAGGTATTGAAAGCAGTGCTAGGAAATAGATGGATTCTAGGAATTTTATCTGCCTCTCTGCCTTGCTGGTTTTTGCTGCTCACTCTATATTGCAAGCACACGCATTGAGCTATGCAACTTGTCCAGGTCATGTCAAATGCCTGACAAAATCTTATTGGTATATTTTCTAAGACCAGTTGCAAAGTGGTAGCTGTTTTTTTAATCACCTTTTGTAAAGCCAGTACAGCAAGCGCCACATTAGTATCATTACTAAACATTTACCTTTTAAAGTGTGTAAAAATGCAGTCTTAGTTAGCTATCTCAACTTTTGGTATTGAGAGAATGTCTTGTTTACTCAAAATTTATTTGACATTGGGCTACCTTATCTAATTCAGATGGCATAATCATCTTAACCCAGTAAACAAGGAAGCATGGATGTAATAAGAGGATATTACTTTAATTCATGCTTGTTGGATGTATGGAAATAAATGGTCTGAACTAACAAAATTTCACCTGGAAGGTAACCATATGTTTCACTAAGATCAGCCAAGGAGCTATTTTATTCTGACAAAATTTCATACTCGTAGTTAAGATTTGAAATTGAACATATGCTACAATGTTACTATTGCATAAATATCTTCTATTTTTAGGCAATGAACTATTTTAGACTACCAAAGTCAGTGAATCAGTAATTTGTATTTCCCCTACAGGATGGTGAATTGGTGATGCAGTTAAAAATCATTGGAACAGTTCGATAAAGAAACAGACTGACTCATACATATCTTCTGGCTTATTGTCAGAAGTTCCTTGACCTCATTGCCACTAATCATGGTGCAAAGGTTGAATCGCAGGTGCGGGCTGAGCTGGAGAAGCAGGCAACGGAGATAGCAATGGCCGAATTGGATGAGGTGCACTCTTCTCTCTGCTACAACCATGACTCTAGGATCTAGAGGTGTTATTCGTAGTGCTGGTTGTTCTAATGATCTGTGGTGCTGATTGTTCTAATGAGCAAGATAGAAACAGTTGTTGCAGTGAGCCATAGAAAGTTACCTTATGTACTTACTCTCTGTGTAGCACAGAGTATATTGGTTGAATCACATCTCTAAACAATTCTCTTCAGTTATTTATTTGAATTATACTTTCAAATTATTAATCAATAGTTTTTTTCTTGCTCATTTTATTGTGTTTAATTTTCATTTTGCTTCCGTAGCAACACATGGGTATGAACCTATACTTTCACACTAATAATCATGTTGATACAATTTCGTTTTGGAGAAAACTAGAGTTTTGATTGAATTATTTGAATTATTGATGATTCGTTTGAATCACATATCTAATTCATTCATATTTTTTGTATTCGTTTGAATTATACAATATGTGTCTACGAGCGCCCTTTCACTCATATTTGGTAATCTACATAAGCATGGTTTTTTTCTCATACCAATTTTATCGTTTCTATAATTTTGTTTCCTTTCCGTAGCAACGCATGGGCACGAACCTATTAGACAAAAAGACTGATAAGGTGGCAAACTAGAGTCTACTGTCATTGTAGCGGTATAAGTATATATATGGAATTTTTTTGAAGAAAAAATAAAACACGACCATAGTATCTGTTTATCTTCTGTTTGTTTGAGCTTGAGATTTGACGGGTTCTACCGGACTGTAACAATTTTTTTTCTCGAAAAACCGGATTGTAACAATATACTTCCTCTTGCAAGCCGAAACAAACAGGATCAATGGATAGTTGGAAGTGGGCTTTGTGAATATCAAATACTTGTTTACTAGATAATTTTTTCAAATGCGTGCGCTTTGTAAAATGTTTTCTAGATTTTGGCACCACATTTTTCACCGTGAAATTTTCCTACCTTGGTACCTCCACCCCCACCCCTGATCCACCTCCATCAAATTCTTAGCCTTTCTCAGTAACACACGCTAATCGCGCAATAATCCTGAACATTTCCTGTATTGAAATTTTTTGATTGCATCATCAATTGAAAAGTTCGTGGATTTATCCAAGTTTGTCTTTTTCAAACCTACACAGATCATAGCTTATTTATGTTTGCCATTTTACAAACTAAGGTAGCTTGTTTAGTGAGGCAAATTTAGATAACATCTTCAAAATATTAAAGAATATTCTTAGTGTGTGTTTGTATATATCTTTTTAGAGTATATAAAAATCATTATGTCATAATTTTAATTACTACAATATCAATATATAGCACGCGCGTGCCGCGCGGGCATTGCTGCTAGTTTGACTAAACAGCGCGCACATTTCACTATTCTTTACTCCGATCTAGATGTAATAAACAAAGTAGTCAGATACTATATATTCTAGTCTACGAAAGAAATGGTTCTAGCCCAATAAGATAAGTGCAGAGCATACAAGGAAACTGAAGTATGTACTTTCTTAGTTTCCTTTGACCTGAGTCGATCAGCATAGGGATTCTTCGATCCAGCCCAAGTTGGCGTCTGTAGCCTCAAAAAGAAGGGATTGTAAGGGCATGTTTGGTGGAGCTCCTCCTATTTCTTTCTTCTTTTTTTTTTGGTGTAGAAAGTGATTTATGTGTTCCATCGTGAGAAGTAGCACATACTAAAGTAGACAATACAAACACCGTATGAAATATTTTTCTGATACAAAGGCTACGAATTTGTACAATCACAGTGCACAATAGGTCCTATACTGAAGGAAATTTATACTAGGTCTCAAGAACCGATAATGTACCTGCCTGAAGAAATGTGTTCATATAGTTATGTTTATTACTTGACTCTGCCTGCTGGGCATTCGTCAGTTACTGGGCTACAATATACGACTATATGATTGGAGCAAACAAGTAATAAAAAAGAAGAAATTAGCTAGCTTCTATACAAGGGTAGGGTGGATTATATTGACATGTGAATTTATGATAGTACAATTCATTATAGCAGTCAGGCAATAATAAATAAAAAATTTCAATCTATAGTGTTGAAAGTCACGACAATCAGCAATATGATAAGAAATTTTGTAACATGGTATTCAAGGCAGGCCTGTTCAGTGCCCATGTTATTTGAGCTATGCTCCCATTGCCCTTTGTTCTGCTGCCGAAAGAAGAAGGATGATTTGCGATATGAATATGATTGTGGACAAATTGCATATAATAGGAAATTATGGGCAATTGATTTCATACACATGCTGTTATGGTCCGTTCGACATGGCAATGAGAAGAACCGCACATAACATGCTCATATTCACATGATCGTTTTGCACTTGTTGTGATTGTGAAGGTAATGAAAAGTGAATATGAGCATGTTATGTGAGGTTCTTCTCATTGTTAGAGGATGATTGAGTTTCATGGAAACAAAACTCCTCTCATAACTGATGAAACCCCCTCCTTTTTCTTCGCCACGTTAGCAAAATTTATGATTTGGCATAGAATTTAATGTCATGAAACTCACATTAAGACTGGCCTAACTTCTTCCTTATCATTACACTACTACAAGACTAGTCATCCATCCTCGACAGTAGTCCCAGTTCTAAAGGCTAGGACATTAGTCCCGGTTGCGTTGTACTAGTTGGAGAGGCCACAAGCACAGAATTCTAAGCGCACAATTTATTGGTCTGGTTTAGCCGTGTGACCTTTGCCATGCTGTTTGCTGCGCTAATGCTGTGAAGACATATATGGTACTCAAGGGCATCTGAAATTCCAGGCCCAGTGCATGCCCCTGTCGCAGATATCCTGGCTGTACCTCGATTAAATTAGCCATTGTAGAAGGAGACCGAAAAGGTGTCTATATATGTCATCATAGCCTAATTACATCTCTTCTCCGCTAAACATGGTGGGCTACATGGGTACAACTTGAATGCTAAATATAATCATATTAAAGAAAAATACAAAGGTTGAGAAACTAAAAGTAGCTAAATTAACAATTCCATCCCAGGTTCACTCATCTCAACAGCTTATATACGGGTCCATATTAGCAGCAGAATTCCAGAGGATTAGAAGTGCATATCAAAGATGCCTTCGGAAAACACCCAGTCACTTCCAATTTTGAATTCCCCAGAACTTCTATTTCTCATGCCTCCCAATCCTATACAATAATATAATTTTGCAAACACACCAAGTCTAGCTCTCCAGAAAAATATAATAATGGTTTTGCCCTTTTTTTTTCTCTTCGCAAAGATGTATTGTGAGTGTCAACTAAAAATGGATCTTGCTCTTCTCTCTCTCTCTCTATCTCACGGCTCTCTCGATTTTTAATCCTATCTTCGTACACGGCAGAAGCAAAATTGATGCGTCTCACTTTGCCTCTGCGCACTATTCATCTTACCTTCCTACACGCACAAGCAAAATCGATCCCTCTCTCTGGCCTCAGCTCATTGAGACTCTGAGCCGTGGGAAGCTGCCAGTTCGGTAGTATAGAAGCTAGGGGCACGTTTGGTTGGAGGCCCCAATGTACCGTGCCAAATTTTGGCCCCAGCCAAATTCAGGACATGGCCAACATTTGGCTAAAGTGATGCAGTTTGGATTGCTACCAGACCAACCGTGTCAAATTTCCTCATATGTGGAGATGACATGTAGGCCATATATGCTATAAATCTTTTTATAGCATTAAAATATACCTGACATGGATCTTGAATCGTAGATTATATTGTATGGAATATGTTGGTGCAAAAGGATTACAAATTAGATCAACCGTTTAGAAGAAATAGTTGTTTGCATCCAGATTACCAAACAAACAAACCAATTAATGCTTCCGCACTTGTGGTGACACATCAGCGGTACATGGCCCAAGAAGCCAAGCCAAATTTAGGCCATCCATTTGCTGGCCAGCATTGTTGCCAGCAACTGAAATATAAATTTTGGCCGGCCAAAGTTTATTTTGGTACTGCTAAACTTTGGCCTTAAACCAAATGGCAGCCAAATTTTGGTTTGGCACACCATGGCCTTAAAGAATTCAGGTATCGATGGCCTTGGCCCTTGCAGGCAGAGATTGGTTTTAGAGACGGATGTCTGCTCGCGCGTGTGCCGCCGGTCTCTTCTATGCCTCCCAACCCTATACGTTCTTGCAAGTATGCCTGGCAAAAATCTCTCGAAAACAAGGGATTTTCTGACTCTTCTAGCTATTTTGCTTTGGCTAGTGTTCTCCGGGCCAGCACATATATGGCCGTGTTTCGTTGGAGGCTGAAAAAATTTGTGAAAGGGAATCTTTTTTGCATGGAGTACTAAATGAAGTCTATTTGCAAAACCTCTTCACGGATGAGCGTAACTTTCCGAGACGAATCTAATGAGCCTAATTAATCCATGATTTGCTACAGTGATGCTACAGTAACCATCTTCTAATCATCCTCTAATCATGCGGTCAAAGGCCTCATTAGATTCGTCTCGGAAATTTACTAAAGGTTGTGGAGATAGTTTTGTAAACTGACATTATTTAATACCCCTAATTAGTGGTCAAAGATGCATCTAATACCCTGAAAAAATTTTCAGCCTCCAACCAAATTTAGGCCATATATGTAACACTGGGACGACACAGGCTAATTAAAGAAAAGGTCCTACAATTTAAAGGGTAGATGATGTATTGATGATCTGTCAGATGAGTACCAGAAGTAACTTTTAGATTACTCCTTCTATTAGTTAGTGGAGAGGCAAGACAACTTTTCTTTTAAGGTGGGAGAGGCAATAACTTTATTGCATAATTGCACAGGTTTAATGCAAGCCGACCGTGAAGAAGACCCTATATGTTTCAGCATGTAAAAAGACAACAAATGTGTTGTTTTTTACTAGAAATTTCTAAAGCATGTACAAAGACCTTATTTTTAAGCAAGATCTCAATCAATTGACTAAGAGTAAATATCTAAATAAGTTATTTCTAGGCATTTTGCTTATCCTCAGTTCCACACCAGAACTTCTACTAGAAATCGAATAAGGTTGAAGCTGGGATTAAGGCAGGGCTGGCCCTGACTTTTTGGTGGCCCGATGCGGAACTAAAAATGGAGGCCCCTATACCCATTCACTATAAAAATACATGATAATATTAAAGAACTCATTTTCATTAACGAATCTCACACTAATAAGTTTAAAATACAAAAGAGAAATGTCTCTAGATCATTTAAAACAATTACTTCTCACAGTTCTAGATGCAAAATCCATGATGATAGTGTCAATATCAATCTCATCCAGCAGCCCCTTCTCAATGCATAAAGTAGCCAAACCATTTAGCTTTTCCTGAGACATCACTGACCTCAAATAATTTCTCAATAACTTCAACTTTGAAAAGTTTATTTCAGCTGATTGCTTTTCTCTGGACTTTAAACAGATCTGTTAGCACTCACTACAATAATTTTTTGAGGCTCCCTATTTTTGGAGGCCCAGTGCGGGTGCACCTCCCGCACTGGCCCAGGGCTGGCCCTGGATTAAGGTTTCGGGTTTTGTGGGGTTACCAGTTGCTGCAGGCCTAGCGGGGGTTCGAGGAGGCTTGTCGGCCGGCGGTGGAGATGGGAGACGGCAGGGGAGTGAAGGTAGAGTGAACACCATCGGAGCCGGGTGGGGGAGGAACCCTAGTGGGTGCCTATTCCACCATTATTATTCCATAGTCTAAAGAATGATATTAGCAATGGCGCTCTTAGGGGTAAAAATGTCACGTCATTATTCTCAAGAAGAAAAAAGAACTATCGTTTTCTATGATAGATTGCTCCCAGTAACCATCAGGTTAATTATATGTATTGGACAGCAATTAAACTGAACAAATGCAAACAACGCCTAGTTTGATTAGCACATGAAGAGCAGCCAAGGAACTATGCTATTCCAGTCCCAAATTAATGAATGAAATTTCAGCCGTCATCATCAACTGCAGCACCTTGTTCTTCAACAGAGAGCCGAGTACATAATCCAGAGGCAAACAGAAAAATCCAACCCGGATATACAATGGTTAGGCATGTATATCCATCCATGAACAAAGAAACAGGACAGCAAGGTGGGGTACACAATTCCATAAAACATCGTCCTTATGTAATCTGCCAGTCGAACCAACAAGAGCATTAACAAATACTACGGGCATAAACATGCTTGATAGCCGGTTAAAGATGGCAGCAAAATGATCAACATCATCAGCAACGAACACAAATGTAATGGTACCAGTACCAGGTTATCATGACTCCATCCACTTTATAATATTCCTAATTATTACATCACATCACAAATTACTCCTCCTGCTCAAGCTCATGTCATCAACTACTAATCATCATAAGTTACTCGTACTCAACACACACTCATCCACTGATCCACTTACTCCTACTCAACTCACTCATCCACTGATAGACACACTCGTTGCTGAGAAGCCCTTGAGTCCACCTCAAGCAAATTGCGAAGCGCGTGGGCCAGTGGAGAAGCGCCCGCCAGCGGCCACCAGCGGCGGAGGTGATCCCAGCCAGGTGATCCAAAACCATGGCTTCCCCGTGCCTCCCAGCCCCATACACTATGTTCATGCATGTAAGCTTGGTTTTTCCCTAAGGATGATAGGTTCAATGCATGGCTCCTCTATTCTGCTTTGTTTGTGCTCCACCGGTCCAACACACACATATATATAGCCATGCATATATGCATGAGTTTTTCACCTCCTAGGGTGGTGGTAAACAAAGTACAAGAAGAGCAATGCTCATTTAGTTGTATCACGTGTTGCCCTGAGTAATTCATCAAATATTAATTAGATTAAAATACATGTGCGGTCCTCAAACTTGTCTCGAGGTGTCATCTAGGCCTCTGAACACTCAAAATGCATTTTTGAATCCAAAAACTTGTCCGAAGGTGTCAATCGGGTCCCTAAACTCTCAAGATGCATCTTAAGTTGCCCAAACTTGTCTAAATGGGTCATTTGGGTCCCTAAACTCTCAAGGTGAATTTTCATATCCCTGAAAATCGTTATTAATTAATGGAACTCAAAATGGACTGTGTAATAAACTACTTTTTTCAATCAGTTCATTTATAGATCTTTTCAATAAGATCATTTCAATCCTTAATTAGCTGCTTATTAATCATACACGTCATGGATTAATCAAGACCATTAGATCATTAAAAATCAATGGTGGATATTATAGTTTTCTCGTTTAACATGAAAATATCTATGCTAATCTTAATATTTCCTACTTACTAATTATATTTTGCCATCACTTTGTATAACTTTATTAAGATAACTTGTTCCCATTATTAATAAAAATCAAAATAGCATTTTTATTAAATTTAAAGTGGGTAAAGATGTTTTCATTAACTTAAAGTAGCAAAACAACATTTTATTAAATTTAAAATAGCATATTGAGAGTTTAGAGAGACCTCCATGACACACCGCGGGATAAGTTTATGGACCTAAAAATGCAATTTGAGAGATTATGGACCTATGTGACACTTTAAAACAAATTCAGGGATCTGAAAATATATTTTGAGAGTTTAGGTACCTAGATGACACACATCAACAAGTTCAGGGACCACTGGTGTACTTTAATCTATTAATTACAAAGACGTTGAAAAGTTATGACCTTGCATTCCTCTCTTCTGCCAAACATGTAGTGTTAATTGTTAAATGACAATTGACAGCTACTGGCATGCATTTTAGAATATTTTTTCTTAAAATAACTAACCAATCGGCCTGAAAAGTTTAATAATTCAGGTGCCAAAACTGTATCTATCCCATACATAACACGAAGGCAAAAGGTAGAAAACCAATGAAGGGAAATTTAGACTTATGGTTGCAATTCAATTTCCAAGCTTAGACGTTATCTCTGCATCTATTGGTCCAAATCAGCAATAGAATTTTCAAGGACAGACTTGAGATGGACAAGGTAGGGCAGGTAAGGATCAATGCCAATTGAAGGGACGATGGAGATAGAAGGGGAACATATATAAATTTAAAGGTTGGTGTCATATTGATGATTGGATAGGTAGGTGTCAAGTACATTTGCATTGTACTCAACACTGTTTGTACTAATTGGAATAATAATGTTTACTACAAAAGCCCATTAATAAGTCCAGGACCTCCTCGTTCAACCAAATTTCGAAGTCGGCCCTGTGGAGAGCTGATTAGGCCCACTAACTTAAGTTGGGCTCTATAATGGCCAATGTTGGGCCTTGTCATCAGTCAGGATTTGTTCTTAAGTACCTGGAAAATACATAGTAAGCTGCAATCAAACTCGCTACAATATTTTTTAAATAGAAAAGTTTTCCACTCTCTGGATGGTAATTAAATCAGGACTCTTCAATAAATGTGATTACAGTTTGGACAAATCTGTGATGGCCTAATCACATACATTTTCTCTCTTTTTTCCATTTACAGTACAAGTGATGTGCTCCCACATTGCGATTTGCCTTCTCAAATCTCAATGTTCTCACTGTGATTACTGCTCTGATCAAGCAAATTACTTCAATATGGAATAGCAAACCAGTTGATGCAAAAGAAAAGTTACTCAGACGCAGGAGCAGCATGTGTATGGTAGAAAAATGTTCCAGATCTCTCCCAGCCCCATTGTCGCACACCTGAAATGTGCACACATGACAACATGTCTAAATCTGGCCAGGTCATTCAGAAATGTGCACTGTCTTCTCTTGCCTTCTCAGTCTTGAAAGAATTAGACATCGAGGATAAGAAGATTTATAAGATCATATATAGCGTGTGCACAAGGGGTGGGTGGCAGCTTAATTTATTGCCATATTATTTGGACCAGATGTGAAATAAATTAGTAAGATAAGAAGCAGCAAAGAGAAAATTGCATGCTAAAAGTTTGATGGACTGCAACAGAGCTAAGCAGACTCGATGGATTATGTGCTTTTTAGGATACGCAAATAATTAACAAACGCTTTAGCGCTGCCATTTCTCAATACATGCAAAGGTATTTGCTTCATTAGGCCTTGTTCGGTTAACTAGAGTCCCCATGGATTTGAAGGGGATTTTGACTTGTTGGGGATTTAATCCCTCCCAATCCCCTCAATCCCCCTCGAACCGAACAAGGCCTTAAGTCATATAGGATTGGCAAAGGAGCCCAGGTAGAACAAGTCACATGTCCTTTAAGGATGATTCTTACTTAGACGATGGTTGCGCGGCTGCTTTTTTTTATTTGCTAACATGTCTCTAGACAGTTCACGAAAATCTCAGTACGTGTTCTTGGAAATCTTGCTCAGCCCACCGCCGTGGTACAAATCGAACTCTCTTTCTTGTCCAAAGATACTTTCCTGAGACCTCCCAACCCAAGCAGTTGCGAGTTGCAACGCACACAGGGGATTTTCCTCCAATTTCTAGGTAGCAAGTCATTTTGAAGTTCACACAAACTAGAAGCGGCACCCACATAATCGATCCAGATAGTCACCTCAAGACTGAGATATAGAGGCTAGGCCTTGCAATTTTTTTAGTAATTTGTCCCTTGTCAATCCCCCGCACATTCAGATACTTATATGGGGTGGGCTCAGCAACTAGGATTCAAAGAACTGAAGAATTAAGATGTTTTCATAACTTGTGAAAGGGGTAGGTGACATAGTAAATGAGGGTCAAATAGTATTATTTAGTGACTAGAATTATATTTGGAAAAAAGAAACATTGTAATTTTCTTCAGCATGGTTATAATGAGTAACTGTAACTAGTTGAGCATCGTAATTATGATGATGGGAAAAGATAAACAAATAGGAATAACTATATAGATGTTTCACGCATTTGCGCGGCTAGTATATAAAATTCAAATATCTATATATCTATTTTTGCATCTTTATTGTTTTTTCTAAACTTATTTTTTTTACCGGTTTCCTCCTGTTACACACTATGCCAAATTGTTGACAAAATAATTCAGGTGTTGTCATAATATTTTTCTTTGTTAAGACTGCTATTATATTTGTTGCTCAATCTTTTATAGGTATACTCTAGTTGTACATCTTTGTTTATTTTTATTTTGACTAAGTAACTTTGATTAGAGTTATTTAGTTAATGGTAGAAGTTGGCAGTTTTATCAGCTAAAAGGAATTTCATATTTATGTTTGTATAGTGACAATGACTGAATAATTAATGGCTGGACTAATTTCATAGTAAAGGAAAAGTTATATATTTTTTAGATAAAGCATGAGTATTTTGGTTAAATATTTTATTTTATTTTTTATTTTAAATAGTATTGAGGTATTTTAGGTTAATTTTTACGTAATGACATTGGTGGATGGTTTTCAAAAAGATAAAGATATAGGGATGTTTTAGGCTAATTTTATGTAATGACAATTGTGGATAATTTTTAATAGTTACATGGGTATTTTAGGCTAATTTTTACATAACGGCAATTGTATTATTTTTCTTTTTTCCTCCGATTAACATGGGAATTCTATGTCTTAAGACTTAAGAGTGTATGTAACTTTTTTAATGACATTGATGGATGATTTTTAAAAATATATATGAATGTTTTAGGCTATTTTTTATATAATGGCAGTGGTGGGTAATTTTTAAATAATTAAGGTGTATTTTTGGCTAAATTTTACGTAATGACAGTGGTGGGTAATTTTAATTTTTTTATTTCTCCGATTAACGTGAAAATTTCTAGGCCTTGAGAGTGAATGTGGAGGCTCCGTTTGTTGGCCAAATAAATACTACGATAATAGATAGATTTTCTCAAACTAATAATTCTGTACTGACTTTTTTGAAATGTAAAAGTTGGTCTACGTATACAGATATGGAATGCAGTTAAACGGGTGATATTTCTTCTATTCCTGGCCTAATTGACACCACAACAAAATGGACATTAGTTCGCAACAATATATAGCTTGTGCTACTGCAAGACATAAGGCACAAGATAATTACCCGTTTAACTGCAATTCACTACTAGGTCACTACATGATACGGCAGAAGAGCTCTGATCCTCGCCGGGAACTGCTCGAAATTGGACATGTACCACTTCCTAGTGGCACAGCTCCGACCAGCGAGGAAAGCCGCCGTGCCAGTGGCCATGGCAAGCGCGTACACTGTCTGCCCAATCATGGCTAACCTGAGGAATCCGATGATCTCGAACATGTAGTGAGGGCAGGTGACGAGCTGGAAACAGAGACCGCCCGATAGTACCTGCAAAAAAGCTTTGGATTGGTAGCCCAACATAGATCATATACGATGACATGCAGTGGCGGACCTTCGTGGGGGGCAAGCTGGGCACCGGCCCCCCCTTGAGTCAGACAATTCTGAAGACTGCCATTAGTTAGTGCAGTTAATACAAGTGATTAGAAGTTTATCTGTGACTATTTAGCTAGTGCAGCAAGGGTTGGCCCCCCCTTGATACTGGGCCATGTTCCGCCACTGATGACATGGACCATATACGATATATATGTCTATCATATCAGTGATACTTAGTCTATGTTGTTTTTTGGTCGTCTATTAGTTCATTTCATCCCCCCCTTAAATGTTTGCTTGAATTATTGCAAATGATGTTTATCTGCTGCGGATTTTGCATGTGGCAATAGTCTATTTAAGTTGACCCGGGCATTTGGACCAATTTTTTTCAATAGCTAACTTGTTTTGTTGCATTTTTTTTCTCGGATGTTGCCAAAGACAAGTCTTGATACGATGATTTGCATGAATATTGGGAGGACATATCGCAATGTTGCGGTGTGATATTTTCTTCATTGGGATCAGTGGAAAATATACAGTAATGTTTTCTGGTGAATGTTTTGGGGGAACATATCAGAATTTAGGAAACGTTGGCGGCTTGACTACAAAGATCTCAGAGCCACTTTCTTTTTTACAATGGAACCTTGAAGATAGCAAGGTACTTTGATACTACTATATATTCAAGCCAATACACAAAAAATATACATAATATGGTCCAGTAAAATTTGCAAACACCATAACCAAAGTAGGTTGTTTATGGGACCTGAGCCATGTCAGCTTGATGTCTCCACCGAATCAACATTGAGCTAGAGCCTCACACAAATACAGGAAAAGGCTTCCACCTCCACCCCCACCCCCCTCCCCCCAACACACACACCACCACCCCACCCACCTAGTTGGACTCTATCTCCACCCCCACCCTCTTCCCGAGCGTGTCATGGGGATAGCATTTATTAGGCAAAGCTAGAGCTTGGAACACCCGAATGCACACATCTATATGGACATAGGAATAATCCAGCACATAGTATCCCTGAGTGTGCACCTCAATATATGGACATAGTAATAATCTAGCACATGGTATGTGGAAAGGTCCACAAAAATGAAGAACCTTGTGGTACTTGATAGCGAATATAAATAACTACTCAAAGAAAATTATACAGTCCGTATTAGAAAAATACGTAAGGCAAAATAGATATACATCATTAACCACACCCAGGTCCTCAATAGCCTATAAAGTATAAAAGAAGTATTAATTGCATTATATTATAATGAGACTGAATTTCAATTCATAATTAGAATGATCGAATGGAGGTAATATTTTGCCTTCTACTTACTATTCTAGTTGCCCTTCTCTACACCGTCCACACTCACCTTCCTGCTCTTGCTTGGACTACCCCTGCCTTTACCAGCAGACAACCAACCTTCTTCTCTACCTCTCCTATAGCGGACATCACACCCCGACATGCACTCAACTTCGCCAATAGCTCATACTTCCTCCCGTTTCATGTTTCCAGTGTTAACAGAAAACTTGTAAGCAGCTCATGGGTAAGAAATGTAAGAATTGTAAGCAGCTCATGTGTAAGAAATGTAAGAATTGTAAGCAGCTCATGGGTAAGAAATGTAAGAAATGCACATAAGGTGCATGATGCTGATGTGCACATGCATGAACCTCAGCGAATGGCAAGTGACCATCACAGCCTGAATACAGTGGCGAGTCATTGGCTTTCTAATTAAGTTTCTAGTTCCCTTAGGAATAAAGTCACCTAGGGTCCCTATAATCAGAGAGGGCCAGGGGCAGAGGCAGGGCAGGTGCTGCCGGTGCTGCAGCACCTCCTGGTCCATGTGTCCCCAAGTAATCATCATACCGTGGAGAGGGAAATGGCACGACAATTCTTAACACCAGTGGAGCTTCTATTTCCCATGTCTCCCAACCCTACACAATCTTGCAAGTGCGCCTTCTATATAATTTTTCTTGTATCAAATATGGTCTTGCAAGTATGCACCAACACATATATAACACTAGAAGGGACATGTGGGGATCAAACAAAAGAACAAGCTATGACACTCAAACGTAGGTGATGTATTGATGATCGATCAGATGGGCACCAATAGTAACTTTTATTGTTCACGCCTGTACTGGCTGGAGGAGAAACAATAACTCTTTTCAGGTGAGCACGTGGCAAAAAAAAATTCTTTGAATATAGAATCGAGTGTATTCATGGTTCAGGTATGCCATCTAGAAACCCATCTTTTCAGAGGTTGATTCACTACAAGAGATATATTGATTAGTGCTGAGAATTTTATGACAAATGAACATTCGTCATAGGTTTATGATTTTGGGTGAACACATCATAAAGCATTGCAAGACAACAAATTTAGTGACGAATTTTAATAACGTCATAAACCTTGCCACCAGGCCAAACCAAAAAATATTGCTAACTGTTACACCGTGGCTTTTGTGACGAACTCAAAAAAACTTTTTAAAATGATCATGGTCCCACATGCAATATGAGGTGAGTTCCAGAACTATGTTTTGGCACTTACTATGGGAAAAGCCTATGGAATAATCAAAATCCGTTCAATCACTGTCATTGCCTCGCAAAAGAAAAAAAATTAGACACGGCTGTTAGGAGCAATCCTGACCGTGGTGCGTTCCCGGTCGAGGTGTTTCTGTGTAGCGTCTGTGTGAGTCAAGCTCGCCGTTGGCAAGTCGCTGCGAGCGCGTGAGTTCACGTGTGCATGCAAGAGAGCTGCAGCGTGTGCGTGCAGGATAGCTCACCAGTAGAGAAAGGGCCTTTGGTTCGCCCCCTTTAGTCCCGGTATTAATTGAACCCGGGACTAAAGGTCCTTTAGTCCCGGGTCCAATGTCCAGAAGAAATGAGAGTTTTTAGTCTCGGGTGGTAACTCCTTTTAGTCCCGGGTGGAGCCACCACCCGGGACTAAAAGGCACCGTTGCCTTTTAGTCCCGGGTGGTGGCTCCACCCGGGACTAAAAGGCTACATTTAATCCCGGGTGGATTCACGGACCGAGAACAAAAGAAGACTCCGATGAAAAATTTCTAAGTGTCGTGTCTTTATCATCCCCTTCCCACCACACAGAGGTGCCTCAGCCTTATCCTTTCATCTCCTCCCTCCCCTCTCTCTCATCCCCTACCTTCCCACCAGGCCACCACGGCGGGCGCGCGAGCCCCTGGCACCGCCGGGGCGTGCGAGCCCCTGGCATCGCCGCGCTGACCG